>JACXSJ010000828.1:0-138583 GCA_014851325.1 Pentalonia nigronervosa | reverse complement strand
ATATCTTAAATAGAAAAAAATAATCTTACAATAAGATTCCTACTTGGTCATGTTTCTTTTTTGTGGAATTCATAATTCCTAAGTCCCGATAAAAGAGGTTACTATCATAGTAAAGTATGACATGGTTTGTTTAATACAAACAGAGCTTATCGTAATATCTTGCAAACCCTTCGAACAAAATAAATTTAATTAAGGTTTAAATTATAATATTTAATAACCACCTCATCCCACTAGGTTAGGTAAACTCCGCTGGTTTGGGATAAAAAAAAGAAAAAAGAGGAACTCTTTAAAGAAATTAAAACAAGCCAACTATAAAATAAAATTGTCATTGCAGCATAAAGTAATTGAATTTTCCTCTATTTATGTGATTTTTTATACCTATGACTTATTTATCCATGTTATACCTTACCTTATACAATAGATATAAATTATGCAAACGAAAAAGTATTTATTTTATTATTCTATTGTCACGATAATTTTTTATAAAATTAAGAATAATATAATTTTACACTTTATATAAAAATAAATTATTTTTTTTCGTGTTTCTACTTATATTATGAAATTCCATCAATCAAACATATTGTACGACTTGATTTATGCACTACTTGAAATTTAGTGCCAGAAGAATCTATCTCACACTTCACGTCTTCTTGCCGCTCTCACTTGTTTAACGCTACTTTTATCACATTTTAAATTGTTTTTATAAAAATGAATAAAAAAAAAATAGTTATTTTTTACCAACTGGTTATTATTAAATTTCTATAAACGCATTTTATTATTACTCCCATAGGTAGGTACAGATTGCAAATAATATGATTATCATTAAAAAAAAGTACGCATTTTCTTAATATATTTTGTAATCAAGCTATTTGTTAATTATTATAAACAAACAACTTTACAAGTTACACGAAAATATATAATCAGTACATAACACTAGTACACTGTACATATTTTATTCTAACACCAAAAATATGATTTTAATATGTAAAATATATAATTGTATGTGGGTGCTAATAATTAGCTAACTCTAAAACCAAACCTGACTTTAAAGACATATTCAAATAAATTTCTTAATAAATATTAAATGTAATATTATCCTAAAAATGAATCGTTAATATATGCCATACATAATAATGAAAATAATTATTTATATAATTCAACTAGCAAAGTTTGAATTAATTTTGATTTCATGAGTTCAGTTTTTAATCCTTACCAAAGAGTTTAGTGATAGTAATATAATTTTATACGATGCAGATGTTAAAAAATTTAATGTAATATTTACCGTCAAAATATAGTATCATCAATTATAATTTAAGAATACAGTTAAGACAAAATAAACAAATATTTAACCAGTGTATAAAATACTAGTAAATAGATTTTTGCAGTATTATCTTAACATATTTATCGTTTATTACTCAATTGTAGAACGCTCGTATTTTATAAAATAGCAGCAATAATATTAATTTAAAAATAAATACATTTACGATTGTAAGCAAGATAAATGTAGAGTTATAAACAACAGCGAGCAAATAAATATCTTGATATCACTGCCGAATAATTACCGTGAAAACGCTGAAACACAAAACTGAAAACACGATATCAGTTGTGCTTACAAGCAGTCAAAGTAAGTATAATTTGTGGATCGAAATATGCGTTTAAAATAATTACCTATGTTTATTTTAACAGTGAATAAACAAGGTTATAGCGGTTACTCTCCGAGGGAATATAATTCTAAAATAATTTCAACAGTTTAATGGAATTCAAAAACTGTACATAATTGTATAAAAAAAAAAAAATTGTAGGAAAAATTAGTGTCTATACGCGAGGGGTTTGAAGAAATGTAAACAATCAATAGTGCTATTGTCACGATATCGAGTGGTGATGAATTAAAACCAACATCGCGTCTAAGTTATTCTGTTTATTGTAATTATACAGTAATCATAGCAATAATATGTGCAATTATACCTATTATATGTCTTAGACTAGGACAGGTAGCTAAATTCACCGACATTGTACCTCTATGTTATTTGTGTTATAGCACTACGTTTAGTTCTACAACATAAAATAAGTATTCGGTATTTAATGACATAACCATTTCTCAAAAAATTTAAATATTTCAAACGATGAATTGTAATTTGACAGAAAATTTTGATATTAATGCAATATTATTATAATCATCACACACGTTGAATCTCTAATTCAAATAGTAAAATGTATTTTACTATAATGAAATACAACATAATATTATTATGTAATTGGTCGAATACAATATTGTACTATGTACGAATGGTGCAAATTCCACACACGAATTCAAATTCGCAACATACTTTGTACGAACACCTGTGCAGTGTTAACAACTCAGTGTCTATAGTTAATATTATTATAATGATATTACGTGTGGGCACAACGCAATGATATATGTGGATAATACTACGGCTGTTAAGACGACGACATTATTATATTATATTAATAATATTCGGTTCGGCTTCGATCTGCCGACACTAAATTGGCTGACGTGTAAATCGTTGCCCGGTTCGAAAGTTCCATTTTGCCAACAAATCATAATTTCACAAAATACAAAAATAATTTTTATTTGTAAATCTGCAATACTACAATCAAAATTTTGATTGAACTGCACAATGATATTATTATCAATTAACACTTAGTAAAAATTGCATCGTTCGTTTGTTGAAATATTAAATTTAATATGTTGTGGTTTAAAACAATACGAAATATGCGGAATCATAATAGTACTGAGAGCGAGAATCAAAAACTACCTCGAGGGATGTCATGTCTAAAAAATTCGAAATTCAATCACTCATAAAAAATGCACGTGGTTCTAAATTTTTTTTTTAATTCCATTAAAACTAACTTATATGAAGAACCGTATTGTATTACGTTTTTAAACCTTATATTAAAATGTCTATGTTAATGAATTTTTAACTACAAAATATTTTGCAAATTTTTTCTATTCCGACAAGTGTCATTTTAAAAACGCATAAATAACTACATGGTAAACTGATATTATCGTCTGAATTAGTTAATTAGCGATCTGGTCATTTTTTTTTTTTTGGAACAATAAAGCTGACGGTCAATACGCGGGACTCTTCGTCTTTCGCACCGTCATTTTGTTTACGAACGAGAAAAAAAAAACCTGTGAATCCTGGTAATAGACTGTGGTGTCGCCGCAGGTTTCTAATACCCACCCTAAAATGTTTTTATCCCCGGGGGTGAGATAAATCCAGGATACTTTTAGTGCACCAAAAAACTTTACCAGCGATAAGTATATCGTAGGTTATTTTTACCCCGGTAGGAGGAGGTAAAAATATCGGGGTGAAAAAATCGCCGATTATACATGAGGTTCGCATTATAGTGTACATCGCTATCGCAATAACGCGTATTACATTAAATGTCCGCGAGTCAATATATAATATTATACAAACCGCAGAGCCCGTCCGTCGGAAAATTTCCCGTAAAAGAGTATACCCGCTGCGTAATCGTTTAATAACACTTCAACACGTGCACCGTACTCGTTTTGGCGTATGTGGTGCTGGGAACCCCCTCGGACAAAGCATTAATCCCGTCGCACGTCCTAATGGATATCGCCCCCACGAAGCACGGCCCACGCGGGTCCCCGCAAA
Source organism: Pentalonia nigronervosa (assembly GCA_014851325.1). NCBI lineage: Eukaryota > Metazoa > Arthropoda > Insecta > Hemiptera > Aphididae > Pentalonia > Pentalonia nigronervosa. Next base: position 134,942 of record JACXSJ010000828.1, on the reverse strand, counting down.
TCCGGAAGTTTGCGCCCATGTCCTGTCACCGCAGCCGGAAGTCTGACGCGAATTATTCCCGTCCCCGGACTTCCGGATTGACGCACTATATATATATATATATATGGCAGGTACATTATATCCATATTGCGTTGGACACGTTTACTAAATAATATTATATATATATATATGTATGGGAATACCAAGCGCGTGCTGCCCACTTCGACCTAGCAGTTTACTAGTATGATTTCTTTTGGAGACGTCTGGGCGTCTGTTATCCGGTTATTAATATACGGCATCTACGCCTGACAATCGTGTCGATAAGTGAGATTGAAGGACGTGGTGGCACACGAGTACAGATAATTATAGCCATCACGCCGTAATTAATATTATTGAGCGTTAAATCTTTGTACAAGACAAAATGTTAGTTTTGAACATAGTAGTGATATTTTAAAATGTTTTTCTGAAAAATATAATAGAACCTCCATTCCATTAAAACTCTCAAAAAGTAAGAAATACGTTCTATATTCCGTGGAAAATGTAATTTGTTTTACGAAAAAACGTTTAGACAGAGATGGGAATCATACGATTTTTGTGTAGCACTGAAAAATGATAACGCCTTTTTTTATTACTGGAACAATTAATTGAATGAGTAATAATCTAAAAAAAAAATTCAAAGGTAACGCCCAATTTTTTCGGCTGAGTGCTACAGACACGCACCTATTCTGCTACGCCGGAAAACTAAAAATTCTCCACTTGACCTGAACCGTTGGAGTTACGCAACACGTTTTAGGACCATATTAATGTATTATATTATACCGATATAAGCAGTAGCGCAGTAACGACGTAGTGTAACTATAAATATTTGGCTCCAGTAAAAATTCTATTTAGAGACTCGTATATAATTACTCAACTATTAAGTGCAATTGAAATTCATAAAATTCTTAAATAATCGTCAAGTACTATAATATAGTATATATAATAAAGAAAGCTAGAATAATCTCTTCGATGGATTCAAATAGTATAATTATAGCAAATTACTTGTCATTTTTTATCGCAAAACCGTGTTTTAATCATTGTAAAAATTAATTTAAATAATTTTCAATTAAAAAAATATATATACCATTCTTATAGTCACATTGCAGTGGTGGTAGTAAAATTCTATTGTCTTGGCATTGTCAGTGAATTGTGTTCTGCTACATTTTACTGCCATTTCTACCGCTGCAGTGTGAACTTTTACGATTAAATAGTGTATATGATTAGTGGGTAATAAAATATTTTATTATATTTAAATTTAGTTTTTAGGTGCCGTTATATAATAGGCAAATTTAAAAATAATCGTTTAAGTATTCACATTTGTTAGTCAACGATTTGTTATAATGACAAGCAGGGGTTCACAATAAACTTTAATAATTTAAATATAAATCAACATTAATATTGTATTAATAGTATAAATATTTTATCGTGGTTTGTAAAATTATTTTTTTTTACCACTTGACTATAACTATTATGAGTTATGACAAAGTTAAAATGATTCTTTTAGTTGTAATATATATATGTTTGCTGTTTGTAATGCTTGATAAATATTAGGTAGTCACCTGCTAATATAATATCGGTAGTTATTTCCACACGTCTTGCAGGTAGAGCACAGTGTACATAGTACATACACACGAATGTATAGGAAGGATTTGACATTTTCTTAAAAGAATAAATTGTCGATAATTTTAAAACTCAGAATTTATTTATGTAAACATACAATAAATAACCTCATATAAAGTCCTTGGGCCTCACTGTAGTTACGCGTCACTGGACTGTTTAGTGATCGTGTGTAAGTGTCAATATCTCCTCAGTATAGTTTGGGTCCATGCAATGCGTACAGCCAATCTAAAATTGTATAGTTCGCTAATCTCAAACTGTTATTACGGTCGTTATATTATTATATTAGTACCTTGGTACTATATATTACCGGCTCTATACCATTGCTACTCTCGTCTCGCACCGAGATAATTGCGTGGCGATCATCTGGTCCCGTTCTATTGTCACGACTTTTTTTGTTTTCCCTCACTGTATATACATGTGCACAAAGCCCTGGCTTAACGCACTGACGTTTGAAATATTGCGTTATACTCTCGTTTCAGTGCATGGTAGGTATATTATACAGTATCATATTATCAATGACTAATCCGCAATGATTATTCCACCTTGATCACGCATGGCAAGTACCGAATTTATATTTAAACATTCCTACACAGTCGTATTTAACGATAACGATATCAATTATGTGCTCTAATAACTTCTATTCACTTTTTGAATTCTATTTAATTCAACAGCAAAAATAACGCATATTGTATTAGCTATTTTGACCAATTTTAAATGTTGTTAATGTTTTATTAAAATATCTATAGGTAATCATAATATTATTATCATATACATTGTTATGCATTCATGATTGTTGTTTTAAATGCAGTAAAATAAATTTATATGAAATACAATTTTTTTTATGACGTATTAATTATTTATACTAAACGACAAAGAATGGATAAAATTATAATGTTCGAATATTTTATTTTAATGCTCTACAAAGGCAACTAACTATGAAATGTCAATTTTGTATTTCAATTCATAAAAAGCTCTGAACTATAAGCATCTTACGTAGTATTATAAATATTCTATTCACGTTATTTTATTAATGGAAATATTATTAATCCCTAAAGTAACACATAAAAGGAAAACCGAGAGAATTTCTTTCCATTATGAAAGTTCTTGTTTAATTTAAAATGAACTTTAGTATATAATATATATATATTATAAGTATAATAAATAAAATGACTGGGGTTTATAAAATAGATGTGTAATTTAAACATTTGTACAAGAGTTCAATATTTTGGAGCGATTATTATTTACGCTTCATTACTATCAAATGTTTTTGAGAAAAGTTATTTATGGTACTTACTACTTGCGAATATTAAGAAAATAGTGTGATTTATTCTAGAAAAAATCCTGACCATGACAGATCTTTCTAAAATACACCTGACCAACAATTGAATATGATGTTTTAAAAAAAATCAGATTTGTAGTAGGTACTTTGAAACAGATACGAAGAGAAAATGTATTGAACTGTGTACAATCTTTCAGTTTATCCAAAAAAAAAAATATATAATGTTCTTAACAATACATCACAATACATAATATCATATAAATTATAATTAAAATTTATAATAATAAACTTAAAATATAATATATTGAAATGGAAAAAAGACAGTGATATAAGATTTTTTTCTTGGTATCTAAAATCCAGAGTGCTCTACCTACTAGAAGTTTCTAATGGAATTGATTCTACAACTGTACTTACAACTAAAAGTATCATATCATATTCCCATACAATTTAAAGATTCATATTGCGTTATCTCAAAAATCAACTTACTCAATTCGTTTAATGGTTCCCTTAGAATTTTGAGTTCTCGTCTTTTGGTTATTTTTAATAGCTTTACTCATCATTTTCTTCACCATAACTCGATGCAACACGATTTCATGAATTTAATGTAAACAAGGTTCGTTCAACAAAAGTATTAATCAAAAAACACGCTGTGTTCGGAACAAATATTTAACAAGGGCGTACTAATGTTAATGGGGTAGATGCTTGAAAAATTCGCAATGATCGTCGTTCTTGAACGAATGGCGAGAACCAACACTACTGAAGCACATCGTTTCGACAGTGACTAAAAAACTAAAAGGCCGTACAACGGCTACTGTGATAATATTATAAATGTATTCGGGTACATTTGAGTGCGGCTAAGTCTCGGGAAACCTTTTCTTTTTGGCAAACACGCCGCAGTTAACGGATTATTTATTGCCGGATGCGTCTCGTCCCCAATACAGTTGTCCTCCCTGTGCACGTCTAGGAAATCCGCAAGAATGTTTTATCCGTGTATACGCATATACAACAAGTCCTCAGTGTGTGTGTGTGGGTACTTATGTAATACATTCGACACCCGTGTATAGAGTGTGTCGTCGTAAACATATATAATAGCGCGCGCACACGGCTGCGTTAAGTTACACGCGCCTATATAGTAGTGCGTATACATATTCGCACACAGAGGCCGACCATGCATCACAAGACTTATTCTATTGGCCGTTAGAATTATATGCGCGTTACAAAAGCGACGATAAAAAAAAAGCACGTCGGTGTGCAGAGTGGTATTATTTTTATTATATATATAGCGTCGTGCGTGTTATTGTGGCAGTGTGGGCACAATGTAGGTACAGTTGGTCGCACGCGGTATAGGCCGGTAATAAAATATTCGCGGCCGAGCCCGGAGAATAGGCCGCGCAAGATAAACCGTAAAAAAAAAAAATAAATAAATAAAGGGTCTTTGACACATTAATAAACGCATAAACACCTACGCGCTATGACGTATACTTACGACATTTTACGACCGCGGCTATAATATCGTCCGGGGCATGTGTTCGCGGCAAGTCTGTTGGCTCTCCTCTGAAATAATATCCCCTGTGTAACACGCCAATGTGGCGGCGACAACATTTCCGCCTCGCATATAATACTATGATATAAAATACAATATTTCCGGAAGTGAAAAATGTGCGCCCGGAACACACTGCGCGCGCGTTATTCGACAAATGTCGCGGCGGGGGTCCAATTATGCGGCTGAATAGTGTGCCGGCCGCAAAAGTGGTGATTTTCCGACCGACAAAAATGCACTTAAGTCAATTTAATATTTCAGTGAATCGTACAAGCGAGACATAACATTAGTTTTCGTATTTTGCATGTTTACCTATTAACTGCAAAGTTGTTAATAAGACGTAATGATATGATAAATTTCGATAAAATAATATTATGTACCCAACGCACGCTTTATTATGCGCCCGATAGTGAACAATCGACATCAATATTCATTTTCGTTATTTATAATCAAATGATTTTTTAAATCTTCCATGAACTTAAACAAACCCCGAAGAATTGATGATTTCCAAATATGATAATATTCATTATCCATTGACCGCACTAAATACCCGGGCTCTGTAGTTTTACATACTCTTGTCGGATTATTTTTTCATTTACAATTTTACCGCAGTACCCGGTTGTCGTCAAAGTGCAGGAAACAGTCAAAACCAATACACCAGCATATCAGAGATACGAATAAAAACCGACAATCACCCTCAGAGCGTCAAACCGCTGTTGCACTTAAATAGTTGAACACAATTGAAAATCATTTTCGTTTGGTCGCTTAGAACAATATATAATTGCACACTGTCACCAGCGTAGTCCAACGTTTTTGTAGGCGGCGGTGGCTGTGACATTAAAAGCTTTAACAATCAACTCTTAATTTTTCATGACAAAGTTTCGACGGTAAAGTTTTTGTGGCGAAACGAAAACGAAAATGAAATTATTTAAATGTTACAAAAACATCAATAAAACGCCGTGCCGAGGGAAAACTCTGTTATAATTTTATTGGGATGAATTCAGCGATGATTTTCGCGGTAAACATTTATTATGCGTTTATATACACAATGTATCTGCCAAACAATATGCAACATTTAGGGCAACAAAACAACAACAACACGCTGCGCGGAGTCGTATAGATTTTTGTCATTCACGGTTATATTATTCTGACACTAGAACCCATTAGCATAATATTATACCACTGCGACCGTCACTGTTACCAGTATGGTAAGCAGGTGCCTCGTGCCTGCTGTGTAAAGCTATGTAAAATGGATACGGTGTTATAGGCGATATTTATATCAAGTTATTGCAGGGTTACCTATATCTAAATATAAATTAATAGCCGACCCGTGCACGGAACGCAAACCGTAATATTATAGTATCAACTTTATAATACCTGTATTATTATATGAAAACAATATTTATAGTTTTTAGTTTTAGTTTTGGCTGTTCGATGGTATGGGGAAGGTGGTACTAGTTTCATTATTCCCGTCCAAGTTGTGTATTATAACAGTTCACGTACAGGCAGTAAAAACAGGAAGTCTTGGAAACTTGGAAATACTAATAATTGTGCCGCAGGCTAGTAATTTATTATTTATTTATGTCCAAGTACAACCATTATCATTTGGTTTTAAAAAAACATTACGCATACACGTTTCAAATTATAATATGTATAAATACAAGATACGAGAGTTTGCAATTACCACAATAATATCTATATTTTATATTTTACAAAAACTATTTTAAAAGTCGTCAAACAGCCCCTGTGTTACACGGTTATTTTAGTATTAAAAAACAATTCCAGATAGTACTTAAGCCAAAGTATTGAAACGATATAGACGCGAGATTAATAACTCGGAAACTACTCATTCGAGTTACGATTTGGATATATCAACGTTTTCAAAAAAAAATCACCCACTTAACAATTTACAGTAAACGAGCAAAGTTCTCATTAAAAAAAAAAAAAACAAGTGTGCATGACATTCTTTGTGGTATGCAAAATCAAAGTATTTGGAAATATAGTTTTAAAGTAAACTTTTAAATTCCAGAAATCATAATCTAACGAAATTCACAATTAAAGAAAAAAGTGAAGATGGACATGTCCAGTAAATGGTCATGTATACTTTATAGGGTATTCTACAATTATTATTATTTCACATATTTGTCAGACACAAAAATGACAATCCAATATAATATTTTCCTTATGGAACAAAAACAAAGGTCAACACGGGCCAAAAAAAGTGCTATAATAAGCTATCCATGGCAGACTCCACTAGTTCCGTCCCTCGCCGTAGTTCGTCTAAGTGTGGAGAACCTAAACAACATAATATGTTGTTTACTATGATGCAATGTCGGTGTATAGATTTCTATATTAATTAACCACTGGTGAATATATTATACTATTTGTTGTAGCATGATATTATTATCGCATGTGTGCCAAATTCAATGTTAGTTCGCGGTCGTAAATGTTGATCATTCAATACTATAGATGACGACCATAACTTAAAATAAATAATACATTTCAGTTTCATCGCAGAGGTGACTGCGTTATACGATTTACTCACCATCACTGAATAATAGTGTAAAAACCACCTACAAAGGTTGGACCTAGCCAATACGTGCTCGGGGTCAGAATCGACTCAAAAAAATCAAACTATGACTTATTTTTGGTCAAGTTCAAATGAGAATTCTGAAATTTAATATTATTCAAGTGAAGGTTCGGACCTTGATTTTATTTTAATAAACCGTGGCCAAGCTTTTTAAAATCTAAATCAAGAGATTTAGGGTTTTAACTGCATTCTATAAAATTGATGATAATATTGATATCATAATTAAGCAAGGACATATACAAGGGTGAGTGTGAGGGCCCCCTTATAGGCCTTTTTATTATTTTAATATGCAGGTACCTAGGTTTAACAGTTTTTCTTCCGTCATAATTTGTTTGCAACTGATCCTCTCACTATACAAAGTTATGTATACACCACTGGTCATATGAGTAATTTATTGACTTATCAAGTAACTACTAGACATTTAATTATTTTTTGTTAAGTTGAGTGTTTTCATTTTTTTATTATTTAAAATGGTTGTTCTTGATTTATTTTGACGATCCAGAGTATCTACAGCACTTGCTTAGTGAATATTTTAATTTGTTGTAGTTAAACACTTTACTAATAGTCACTAAAAATGTAATATATTATGATTACCTAGATACTAAATAATTATTGTTGGATGAAGTTTTTTAGAAGAATATAATATAGGTTTTTATATCATAACCGGGGTCATAAAAAATGCATTTTTCATCGAGCCGGACAGAAAACCGTTGGCACATGCAGTCTTTGGATTTCGAAGAAACTAGCATTTTTTTTTTCTACGCAGATAAAACGTATTCCTATTAAATATTTTTATACGATTGAACAACGACTACGCTTCACGAAAACAGTATCGCTGAAGACTACTAATATAAATTGATATTATAATATACTGCAGCTGATATTTTATGTGTATATCATTAATTATTACAACTAATACTAATGATAATAATATAATCGTCTGCTGCAGGTAAGTAACCACGTCACTGCCAGCGCCGCAGTTGCTCGTTACGTTTTCCCGCGAAATTATCGGTGAACCCGGTATGCTGCACGTAGATATGCCGATATGGAAGTCCCGATTAGTGGTATAATAATATTATTCTCGTCCCGATATACTATAAGATATTTATGTGCATACACCCGGAAAGGCGTGGGATGATCCTATGGGTTTGTGTACAACACGTGTAAATTTTATCTACGATTAAATTGCACATGACATCATCAACGGTACGTGTGAATGACAGTACCTACATTATTATAACACCATTGGGAATACATCATTTGAATATTGCGTCGGTAATTGACGTATACATAATGTAATATAGTTTACGACAATACTAACCGGGAACGGATCCGGTCTGTTACTGAAGCGCATTCGTCTATATTGTTTTTCTTGTGAGTGTGTTGATAAAAAAAAAAAACCTTTAAATTTTCGCGTGTTTCAAATGCAGTTTTTCGGATTATCGTTGCGTTTTAAGTTACAACGAAACCATTAAGAGTATATGTACTGCACGTCTTACGAGGATACACTCCTCCTGATCACCGCACAATTATAATGTTAAAACGTTTCTCGAAAGAACGTATAATATGATAATTATTTTACATCATGTTCGGAGATTAAGCAATGTTTCAGTAAAATATTATATTACACAGGTCGAATCGGTTAAACAATAAAGATTTATGCTAAGAAAAATCAGCCGAGATGAATATAAATCGAATACGCTTTTCGAGTTTTTTTTTATACCGGTGTGGCCGTGTAATATATTGTTTTTAAATTTCTTCCACCTCCTCATATTAAATATAGATTGTTTCAGGGAGGGGAACGTTACGTCGTACAAGATATTGTTACGAATCCCAGGTGGTGGATATCTATTTAAACCGTTTAATTTTCAACGTAAAGCGTTTAATAAGAAATCCCGCAGAATCTCATGACCATTTTAATGGGATGAAATATGATATATTACTATGGTTTACTTGTTTGAGATTCAAAAATATAATACAATATAAAAGTTGAACATTTGAAGTAGGCTACCATCTCATCAAAATTCTATAACTATGTGAGAGATACTTTTTGAAAAATTTAAACATAATTTTTAAAAATATTACAATTTATTTATAATAGATAACTTATGTGAACAATTTACAAAAAAAGATTTATTTCTCTTTAAAAAAATATATGATGTGTATTATTTAACGTTATAGTATAAATTAAATTAATAGTATTAGTATTATTATTATTAAAACTGTGTGTTCTTTAAGAACGTTTAAATATTATTAATACGTCCTGTGGAGTCGAACCGTTAAGGTTATTCAAACTTGTATATCTGTTTAAAATTTCAAAAATAAATAAATTAAATAAACTAATGTAAAACATAATATAAATTAAAACAAATCATAAAATAAATTATGTTAATGGAACCTAATGATAGGAAACACAAACAAAATATTTTTAATGAAATATATTATACTAGCTGTCCCGCCTAACGTTGCCTGAGCCAAATATTAAGTTAAGTGACTCAAATGATTTACTACATCTAAACCACCTAGGTAGGTAATCCACTGCATTGGATTGCGGACAATATTTGAGCAGTAAGCTCTTGGATGAACAGTTTATACTCGACCAAGTATATTGGATTTCTTGACTCAAGGGTATTGTACAATTGGCTCTCCTCGTTTTTTTCTATTGAAACGATTATTAGTAAAAGTATAGTAAGATGGAATTTCAATATAAAGCGATGTTTTCGCGAAGTCGTCACGGGAGTAAAGTTCAAAAAAAGCCATAATAGTGGTGTTTCTAACATTTTTAAGTCTTTCGCGAGCATTTTGATCAGTGAAATAAACGCGTTGGCCATTTTCAAAGTGTACTGAGAGTTGAAAATTACTAGTGATTGTTCGCGAATCGTAAAACCAAATATCCGCCATGCAGCTTCTGATGAACTAATATATCTGCCATTTTAGAATGCTTTAATTTCATCACGCGATTCTACTGAGAATGCAGCTTAATCAGATCCTTTATTAATATAACTACAAATATATTGAATGGCTTTTACTGAATGATAAAGTTCTATTTTGATGTGACGGTCAAATGCACATAATAATAAAGGGGCTATATGGCACAATCCACCGATTATCAATTGTGACCATGCGATTACCGGAATTTTCTAAGCTGAAAAGTTTGCCCACCATCATCAGGTGATCGACGACGATATTTTGGATAACCATCCTGCCCGGATTGTGTCGCAATAGTAAACAGTTTGAAAACCTTTTGAACATTTTCCGTTTTGCATACACGGTAAATACATATCAAATGGACCACATGGGCCATGAATCATGTTTCTACTGACGATATTAAATAGGGAAGGATCTTCTCGTTGATTCGGCAACTCAGCACTAAGAACTAAATCGATGTCATTTGGCCTTAATTTGTCGTTGAGCCACACCAAGAGATGAACATGAGACAATCCTTTTTTTTTTTGCCATTCAATAGTATACATATGACACTTAACTCCACCATATATTATTTCTTTTGTAATTAAATCTATAAGTTTTTTCACTTTAAAATTGAAAACATGCGATATCATTCTGGTCAGCGAGTATTTGATTAGGAAATAAACATGATTGAATATCTGGCCATTGAGGATTGCACGTTATCGTAATAAAAAGATCTGGGCGTCCGTAATTTCGTTCGTAAATCATGAAATCTTTTTTACGTTGCTGCATGTAGCGTGGACCACCAACAAATGAAGATGGTAAAATCACTCTCTGGCGGATTTGATCTGGGTTTCCGTCAACTTTTATCGCATTTTGAAGATCAGTGTAAATTTCAGTTCATAATCTAGTTTGATTTGCTCTTAGATATTGAAGCCGTTCAGTTTCAATTTTCGCGCACATATCAACAATATATTGATTCAAAAGTTTACCGTATTTAAGTATATTATTAGAATTTTCTCTGACTTAGAGTCTGAAAAAGTAAAAGTCCATGGCGGAAACAGTTTTATTAAGAGGAATTTTTGTAATTGGATTAACTTGTGAAACATCAATAGAATAATCATACTGTCCATAACAAAACATTAAAGGATACTGTAACGCATCGTAAGAACAATGAATTTCACTTACGCGTGTTAATGTATCATCTCAAGCTCTTAATACAATATCTCTTTTTGAAAATTCTTGGCCGACAATTAATATAGCTACTTCATCAGTTTAAGAAGTATTATATCAACCACGATGCTCTGCTTGTGGTTTTCTGTTAGTCCTAATAACAATCTTAAATTCAGCTAGATTGAACGGCATCAAATCGAGTGCACTCTTAAAACTACGAATATATGAATTATTTCTATGCAATATATATTGTAAATCATATAGTATTTGTTTATCTGTATTGGGAGCAATAGACAAAAGCCTTTTCACTTCATTCTCTGAGTCACCCATAAAATATATCTGTAAAAACTTTGGTTCTTCTGTATCGGTGAGTAATAAAGAACTAGCCAAATTATAACTTGACCTTGAACTTTCAATGTTGGTATAAAATTTCCGTGTCTAATTTCTGTTGTACCAAACGATGTCATTTGGAAAGCCGAATTATAAACACGTATCATATCAAAAAAATGCTTTGAATTTTCATGAGAAAAATTTAAGAGAATTTTTAATGGTTCAGGTGGATTGGCAATGTCTTCCAAAACAACTTTTCCTCCTGAACAGCAAAAACCTGCAGGCTTTTTGAACCATTTCAATGCACGACAATAATTACATTTTAAATTCATATTTCCTATGATAACGGGAGAATCATTTTTATAATCTATTAATTTATCATAAGTAAATGCCAACATTTCATGGCGACGCCATGGAACACGTGGTTCAACTAAATTTTCGTCAATAGGAAAATCGTGAATATTGTTAATAATATCATAGATTAAATATATTAATATATTTAATCTATGATAATATCGATTATATCACTATCATTAAATGCAAAATTGTTATTAATATTGTTATCATTAATACTACCAACAGTATTGGTAATAGATATATTATTTATATTATCATAATTATTGTTATTAATATTGTTACTATCGCTATTAATATTGAAGTTATCTGGCGAGCCATTGTTATTTTGACTTAATCTGAGTAAACGTTGACGGTTTATTCTATTCAATGAACGACCTAAATTAATTTTCCTTTTTATTGTGATAAATGGCTACGCAGGTCAGAATATATATATTGAATAAACAACGACAAAAAAATCAGCAAATATCATCACTGGAATTGAATCAAAATGAGTCAAAAATGATGAAAGACTCGATTAGAGGTTATAATACAATCATAGAATTACTGTTTACTATTTAAATGCAGGCATCTTAAATATTCGACAGCGTTTAGACTTTTACGGGTCTTCACTTAAAATGTCGGTCGGTCCGTCCTTGGTAGCCGCGGAATGCATTCACATCGCACAACGCCCGTTGTCGGCGGTGGCGGCGTTGTTGTTTTTATTATGCTGTACGGGTAAGGAAAACCCAAGTATCATAAGCATAATGTTATAAAGCTGTTGTTATAGATGTTTTGATATAAATATAAAACCAATGGTAACCTTATGAATAAACACAAATAATATAAATCATATTGAAAAAAGGCATTTTCAGTTTTAGTTTTTTATATAACACCTTTGTTTATTAAGTTAGAGAATCGATCAATTGCCATAAACCTTCTCCGCAATGAGCTCTTCAATTTAAAAAAACAAATGATAACGATCAGTTCAGTAGTTTCCGAGAACATAAGCCTCAAAGGTTTTCATTTTCACACATATATATATATATATATATATATTATACAGACATCGTTATTCAAACCAATGATTGAACTAATTCTACTTTTCCGAGAAAGACTATATTTGCATTAAAACTAAAAATAAGTAGAATATATAAGAATCGTATTCTTTTTTTTAATTCACTGTAGGAGTACTAATTTAAATACTAATTGTTTAAAACAAACCAAATATCATATAAATTAAATTATTGAATCTGAGGTGTATTGTAAAAATATATTTTAAATGAAATATTGTTTTAAGTGTTAAAATAATATTATGTTTGAATGTATAAAAGGTATGTTATAACAAAGTATATTATTATTTAATGAACAATAAGTAAAAATAAAAATAAAACTTTTGGTCATAAAAATATGTGACCTAAAATGTGTGTATAATTTAATGCTTATAAAATGACTTTAAAAAAATAACATTTTAAACTTCTATATAATTATTAGTTTGGTATGATTTACGAAAGGTAAAAATGATTTTTTTCATCAGCTGAAAAAAACAATTTCAAAACGAATTTTATCGTCACAAAAATAACAATAAAGAATGTGTTATGATAGAAAAACACGTGATAAATAAAAATTAAAAAACGAAAGCATAATAGTGGTTATAGGGTAAAAGGTTTTAGAGTAAAAAAAAAAAAAAAAAACAATAGTTTTGTCACGCATTTGAGCGAAAAAAAAATGTTAAAATACATGAATAAATATAAATGTTGACGATTAAAATTATATAAATAAAATTGTGTGTAATACGGTGCACTTGAACGAGTCACTACGAATTATATTAGCATGACGAACGATCCGATCGTCTATCATAATATATTTATTTTCCAGAGGATAAATTGCCGGGCGTCACCGACCTTTGCGAAATGACAAGTCGTTTACGGAGTGGTAAGAATTTTCTAGAGGTGTTAAATCGTTCAGTTGTGCGAGCACAACTTTCCACAGCTATCATGCTCGATTTCGTTACACATACCACCACCGCAGAAAACGTCAAAGTTGCGTCTAACAGCTGTATTATGCAAGACGCCAATGTCGGCTCATATTAAATCGAAACACGATTAATGTACAGTATAAAAAATATATAAAATTCATGGTATTATTCGTGTGTGTTTTTATTAAGTCCCTCGATAAATGTCATAACGAAGTCATTATGTTGTATCAAATCATTTGAATCGATTTCATACCAATCGCTTTAGACCGCCGTTTACCGATATTTTTAACTCCTATAGGAATAATCAAAATATTGAACTTTGCTGCTTTTGATATTATAGTTTTACAATAATACGTCGTTTTACGGTTACCGCACGAATAATTAATAAATAATGAAACAGAAACGGCATTATTGATATTATTTCGTTTTAAACTGATAATATGACCTAAGGTTTTAACGAATTTAATATTTTTCTAATGCTTTAAATTGCTTTTAAAAACAAATAGAAAATATTTTAAATTATTTTAATACGTCATGTTATAATTATTGTTCATAAAATATTAATTTATACTTGTACAAATCTAATAACGAATAAAATAATAATGTAAATAATAGTCTGAAAGATATATTTTATTTTAAAATACTAATCTAAAAAAAAAGAAACGCATATCAATTTAAGCGTTAGATATACATAAAATAGAGTTGACAGTAAATATTTTTATTGCCGTGGTCTAAAAATGTAATACGACAACAATTTAAACTTTGAATTACGTCAAAACTGTGTAAGTATTATCATGAATTATGACTATATTACCTATTATAAATATTTTTTATACCCCATCTGACAAAATGTGTAACTAAGCTTGATTTAAAAAGAACACAAGGTAAATTTAATTTTTATGAACATTTTTTTTTAATAAATATTCCGAAACTAATGACATCCATGTTTTGACACGATTACATTTAATTTCAATAAAAACTATAATCAAAGTATTTTGATGACATTAAATGTAATTATTTTTCGCTATTAGCTATGATAATCATTATGAACATCACTATAAATGTTTTCATACAATTGTTATGTTATTAAATTGTACTAAATTTTCATAGATGCAGCATAAAAAGGCATATCGAAATCAACAATCACCAACCAATATTTTTAGATTTCTGAAAAACATAATTTCTGTGATCTGTTTTCGATGTACAAAAATCATAAAATATATAATTTTTTTTTGAAGACAGAAATCACAGTTAAATTTACATCCTTTAATATTACTTCAAATCAATCAGAATTAAATTTATTCAATTCAAAACGAACAAGATAATATGAATCGGTTATTTTATTACATACAGGTAGGTATAAAATCAAAATTTACAGTAAATATGTAAAAATCAAACACAGAAAACTGAAAATAATAATATATTATTAACAAAATTGTATAAAATATTGTGTTTAATTCATAACAATAAACTCGAAGGGGTTATTAATTATTTTAATAATTTTTTTATTTATTTTTTTAATAGAATTGTTTTAATAAGCAATCTGTTACAACAATAGAACAATAAGCTTAATTGATATAAAATTAAACACACGGGAAACACAGAGTGAAGAGACTTCCCAGTGAGGTGCTTCGTCAATAATTAGTTATAAATAACTTATGGTCGTTTGCATTTACATTTACGTTTTTTTTTTATTTTTACATATTAGCTACCCAATGAATTATAATTATATGAACATATCACGAAACCATTGTCTTTTTAATCTCTTTTGAGAATTACCAAACATGGTTATGAATGCGAATTGAGAAATATGTGGATTGGGATTATTATTTAACCGGTTATTGAAGCGCTTGTAATGTAACTTGGTTAATTCCGTGACTGCAGACATTTTAAACCAGAGTGGAGGGATTTATTTGAGACGCATAATGAAGCTTTTAAAATGGTACGAAGGATTTTTGATTGATATTATTATAATATATAATTCTAATGTCCTGAAATAACGAAAGTTCAATAGATTTGTATGTTTTAATAATTAAATTCTTAATTTTCAAGATGAAATACTACCCAAAGCAAGTCGTATATTTTATTTTGGAGATAGTTATTTTGTTCTTAGTCGTGTAATGCTTCATAATGTTTACTTTTAGGACTACCTGTATCGGAATAACATAATTGCAAACGATTATTTTTATAATTATTAATTTATCGATTATGATCTTATTAAATTTTGATTGAATTCTGATAATTATCATGCCGAAGTGTTAATTCCATATGCCACTAATAATCATTATCGTTATTATAAAATATATAATTATTTATTTATAATTGAATTGTAAATTATTATAATCATATTAATAACTATTCAGTATAAATGAATAATAATAATACAATTTTAAAGTACCTACAATGTTTTCCATGGAAATAATAATAGGAAACATAGTGATATATGGTATATAATATAATACTGTATAATTTTATACAGTGATGTAGGACATTGAATTATTCATGTATTTTGTCTTAAAAAAAATATTATTTGATTTGTGCTTTATTACTACCTACTAACGGCTGCTGTACAACGATCAATTAAATTATTTTTTTCAACCGTGATTCTTAGGATGCAAATATAATGAAGTCTGTAACTAGTTGTTTAAAGATAAACTGAAATATTCAATTATATTTTTTGTATAATTTAAAATTTTAAAACGTATAATTTTTAACTGGTTATATGTGTTCAACAATATGGAAGTAATAAAAAAAATGACTCCATATAATTCGGAGTTATTCTTCTCACTAAACTTAAACAATATTATTGATTTAATATACGTATTCGCGCATGCAATTTAATGTTGTAGACATAACATTTAAGTCATGAATATAGTTCTATAAACTGAATTTAATTATGTAACAGTGCGTATACGTTACATTCATATTCGATTAAATTAATTGTATTATTAAATAGAAGCATATTACGTAATAGCGACGCGTTTTTGTGAATTGTATAAATACGTGTACCTATATTATAACAGTTTTAGATAGGTACATACTTTTGACATATTTAAAATTTTAATTTAAATGTTCTTGAATTATTATCCACGAAAAAAGAAATAAATCTTGATAAGAATAACAGTAATAAATAACGAGGCGAGTGTAAGACAGTCAAGAGTATTTTAATCCAATACCTACCTCGCTTTAACATTAAACCGGGACAAACGGTGTTCCATATGAAGGGACTTACATAAAATATTTTGAATACAATTGAAACGAACGCACAACGAATTTGTGTTGTAGGTACAATAATAATACAAACAAAAAATGGTAAATTCATGTGAAATCGAATTATGGTTTTTAATTTTCATAGAGCGTTCTTAGAGTATTGAGTAATCTTTTATCAGTACATACATTTTTATAAACTAATAGGTACACAATTATTTATTTATTATTTTGTATGGATTTTTTTGAATCAAACTTTCGCTAGGGCTGTATTGAATAAAGTTATAATTAATAACTATTTTTGAAAACGATCTTTAGTTTTAATAAGTAATAACTTGAATCTAGGCCAATAGTATTTTTAACATGTTTATTAGAAGTTTTTATGAATTATATTTGACCCAAACTTATTTTTTTTTATTAATATAGGTACTTATAAATGGAACAATATTACAACTGTGTTTTAGTGATCAGGTAAAAACAATTGATTGTTTTTATAGTAAAAAAATCAGTTCCAAACGTACCCATAAAGTTTGGAAGATAATAACTGAAGTATTCATAAAACATCATTTGTTGAGTTGCGCTCTATATTATGTGGTATTTTTAAATTCATTTCGGCGATATTATGATACTACCTACTGCCAAGGTGCCCATTCGTTAATTCAAATTATAGAGGGTGTTTGGGGTTTTTAGTTAGCCGTATAAAATTATTATATGACCAAGTAAAATGGTTTATTTACTATGGATATACCAATACCATAATTTATAATTTATTATTATATTATGAATTTTAATATAAATTACTACTATGATAAATTACTAAAGTCGATTTTAAACTTAAATGTATAAATGTTCATATTTTTTATAAGGACTTCTCAAATTTTGTGTATATTTTCATGTGTTAAACAACAAATGTATAAAACAAATTAATAATTATTACTATACAAAATTAGTATTTATCGTTCAGTAGTACCTAATAATGTTGTATTAATGTGTACATCAAATTTTAAAAGTTTTCAATCAGTTAATAGTACAGGAAATAATTCTTAAGGTGTTACATAAAATTCAAAAACGGAAAATGTTTACATTGCCAAAAGTGACATATTAGGCACCTATCGTACGCAATATTATTTATTTATATATATATATCATTATATACTCTCCGATCCTGTATAATAGTAGGTAACAACAATGCTTTCAATTGCATGCAAAGTAGCAAAAAAAAAAAAATAGTATTTCAGGGAAGCATAAAAAATAGCATACAATAGACAATAAAATAGCCTTGTTTATTTTGTTTGAATCTTTGTGTGAGAATAACAACACTCAAAATGTCTGAAACATTCACTTCTATAGAGTTAGGTACTATTCTTCAAAATCATCCGTATGCATACAATATATGAACATATACCAATAGAACATGAGCACATTTCAATGACAATCCTGAACCCTAATAATAGTTGACTGAAGAATAGTGTTCTATCAAATTCTAGATTCCTAGAAAATAATAATTATTTGTTGATATTCGTGAAAAAAAAATGTTTAACTCAGTTAACGAATTAATCAACTCTAACTATATTTGTTATTATTGGGCAGTAAATAATGTCCATAGGATCCGACTAATATTTTCCCAAAAAAGATGAATATGATGAAATGTTGTAACCGTAATATTATTACTAATCAGTTAATTTGTGACACTGCAGTAAATTACTGTGTGACGGGTGTTACTTTACTACTCTACAAACTATATTTAATTTTTGAACGGAAACAATATATTATACGTTCATTATAAATAACGTTTCTTGTTAATAAATTTTAATAATTTATTCAAAGAGAGCTATATTTTATAATTTTATATTATTCGATTAGTTTATTGAACATACTGTGTATACATACATTTTGTTTTAAATAATTAGAAATATTTATTCAATTGGAGTTGTTTGGAATTATGTAAATGACAGTGTATTAAACATATTATCTAAGCAGCAATTATAATTATTAAGAAGGGTTGAATTTAATATATAAAATGTATACTATAATACTATAAAAAAATAGTACTTCGTATTATAATTTATTGATTAACTACCCATAGCTTATTATACATAAAACAACGCACAATCATGACACAAACATGATTCTTTCGGATGTTATGTAAAAATATAAATACTCGTACTAAACGAATTTTGTATGAACAGTATATTCTTATCATTATTGTATATTAATTTTGGGTGTACTGTATTTTATATGACGCGTGGTATATTTAAAATTATATTGATTACCTATACTATTGATTATATTCTCGCGTAAAAATAACACACAGTTTGTATTTTTGTATAGAATTATAAAATAATAATATAGCACTACGAAACGCGTCAAGTACGCACTGAATAAAATGATGACTGTCTTATTTATTTACAATACGCTGGAAACATTATGTGGGTATGAAAGTGTTAAACGTGTTAAAATTTAATTTGGGCATTTTAAGCGGGATGACTTAATATATATATATATATTGATATCGTTATAATGTGACATCGTACGTGTCATTAATGCTGACGACAATGATTGCAACTAGAGCATCGTAATTATTGTAACTATTAACGACTACTATTTTAGTTTTATGTCTAAAATACGTTTTGTCTAAAAATACATTTTACATATAAAAAAGTTAAAATTACAGAAATCTCAAATCTGTTTTGTTAAATGATGATAGCCTGTTATCGAAACAGAATACTCATAAACACAGATAAGTACAATAAACAATATTTATTGTACATATCTGTGCTCATAAATCAGAATCGCGGCCAATATTTTAAGTATAACACGGAAAATGCGGTAAACGTTTAAAACTTTATTTTAAGCCAATTATTTAATTTTAATTCGTGAACAGTGATCGTAATTCCTAATAAGAAAAAATATTAATCAGCTGTTAAAGTGTCGCATTTATAATAATATTCTTCTCTATTGGTATGTTTCTTAAAAATGTGAACAATTTACAATTATGAGCTCTGTCCCAGGGGGGGGGGAGACCCGTTATGAGCGGGGCCGCCATTTTAACATTCCTGCCGTGCTAACCAAATTACGTCACTGGTGTACATCTGTATTTTGGCCCTTATACTTTATTTAAGCAAAACAATTTTTTGATCTGTAAATAGTAAAGAATCATTGACGCCAAATAGTTTTTTTCGTCGCAGTACTTTTCCTATCGGTTTTTTGTTTTCACACGCTAATGTAAAATGTTGTACGTCATATTATGTAGTAACACGGGACTATTTTATTATTAACTACATCATATTTCAAAAAATTATGCATAATATTTAGTAACAATACGAATAAAATACGGTTTCTCTCTCAAAGGCTTAAATTTTTGTGGCTTAATAGAAAAAAATATTAGGAGGTGCCCAGACTCAACCGTCATCCACTATTTGTCATGCTACTGACTATGTACAAGTAACAAAATATATTTCTGAATAAATGGCATACATCTAAAAAAAAAAAAACATTCGTTTGTGCAATTCACTTTTCAAAATTTTGAACATAGCAATTTTTTAATCATATTTTTTTTCAAATGAATTTAAAAAATATGCATATAAATGTACTGTATCAGAGCAGATTAAATTGTTGTAGGTAATCATTGTGTTAATAAATATTAAACACTAATGACAATAATGGTAGTAATATGTACATATTAGAAATTTGCAGGATATTATTTAGGTGGATGCCTAATAACAGTTTAATCGTCTGTAAACAAACGCGTTGTCTGGTAATTATTGAACGACCTTTGAACACGTGTACCCAGTTATGTGTATAATATTATAATAGTGTGCGTACGCTATACCGCATGAGCACCTAACCATTTAGCCTTAGCATCGTTGTTCGAAAGGCTTTGGTGCATACGACCGGCATTGCACCGCCGTCCAAGTCACCGCCGAATGTAAATTATTCATTATCCCTCGCGAAAACCTACTATTGCACGCGGATTATAATATGCATTTGTCTATACATTATATATTTATTATTATTGGGCGGTGACGATTTCCCGTGGCGCTGAGATCGGGCAGTCCGTTTGTGTGTGTGTGTGGCGAATGACAGGAGGATTGGGCGCGCAGGAAAAGAGATATCCACGGTACTATGAAAATGACTGCTAGTGAAATGGACGAAAACACTCGTAAGTCGTAAGATACACTGTGAGTCATAAATCAGATACGATTTCGGTGCACGACAGAAATGCCCTCCGGAAAGTCATCGGATGTAATACTGTCGGATGTAGTTGAGAGAGTCGGGTACACGGAAAACTAGTCGCTGCCGACGTTTTATTTTTTTTTTTTCTTGGAAAACTAATTTCACCATAATATTGTAGTAGTGACTATATATATTACTGTTATGTGCATGTGTTTTATTAACGACCAGAAGTTCTATTATGCCGTGGGCTCAAAACTAAAAGGTGCAATCTCAATGTATTAAATTGTTCATGTGAGAATTTCCAACTTCAAACTACTAGATCTTATTCCGTAAAGAATGATTTTTAATGATTTGTTAAATCTGAAAACTAACAGACTTTTTCAGCGTTAATTTCTCTAATTTGGATTTGTTTTAAGAAAAACTCAGCCAGATATCTTATCTACAGATGTTATTTTGGTTGTGATTGTATTTGTTTCACTTAGGTTGTTAAAACTTTTTTGTTCTAAATTAAATACATCTTGTCAGGGGAACGAAATTCGATCAAACAACGTGATGTTTAAACTAAAATATAACTATTTAATAATAATGCACTTGAATGGAATTTTGTAATTGAAATATAGAGTAATATTATTTATCTAACCTATATGCATAAAAAAATGGTCATTAAAAAATTAAGTTAGCACCTTTTAGTTTCTTAGACCATGATGTATCGTTAATATCCCAAATTCCAAAGAATTTTTAAGTTACAAAACGGAGATAAAATAATTGCTGTGCTGCCTTACACTATAGGTATTATTTTTATTATTTTAAAACTATTATTATGGGAGACCTGTTGAATATACATATTTCACGACATGGAAAGGTTCGTTGGTTTATTTAAATGCATAAAGTTTTTTTCCTTGTCACCGCGCGTTATTGTGGTTATTAAACGAAATACGAGTTTTTAATGAAATATATCATAATAAATATTAAATTCATTTTTCCGTACTTTTCGAGTATTGTTATAATAACACATACCTATAATACTATCCTGAAACGACAGTTATTTGAGTTTTAGATCGATTTGTAAAATCATTAATATTATGTTTATTGTAATATACCAGTTTTACAAAACCATCGTAATGAATTTTTACGAGATGATCAGATTATTTAAAGGTAAAAAAATATTCCCAGCGTGTACCTACCGTGTAATTCGATTCTGAATTAACATTTAATCGTATTGTAATTGTTGAAATGTATGAAAAACAATCGAAATACATTGTATTTGTTATATACGTAGTATACCGTATATAATGCATTCCGTCATGTGATTTCAAAACACTATTTGCTATATTATTTTATTATTTAGTCTTTCCAAAGTGCACTATGAATAATGGTGTGCATCCTGATATATAGATAGCATTGTAATTAAATATTCTCAAGCGTACGAACGAAAAAAAAAGTATATGAATGCGATCCAGAGACTGCAGAGCGTCGGCACTTGTCATGGTTTGCTAACCTCGGTAAAAGCTAGTGCACTTATATTATTATTATACATTCGAGAACAATGATAAACCATCATGGCGTGTGAAATACGATTCTGAGCGGAGCTCTGTTTATTCGAGTGTTGATGTGGTGCGTTTTCCACGTTTCGAACACTCCTCAAAATTATGTGATTGACGATTATCGGGATTTAAAAAAAAAATAAAAACAAATAGTATGAACATTATGGAACTAATCTTGTATTAAAATGTCAAGTATTAAACCATAAGAATCTCATATAGTTCGTCATAATAAATAATATCAACAGTATATAATATATCGGGTGATCTATTAAATGAAAGACACTCACTTTTTTTCAAAAAACTATTAACGTTTTTAAATTAATTTTTTTTACATAATTTTAAGTCATTAAAACAACATTTTTCTAAAAAATTATATTTTCTACTTTATTATTATGATCATTTCTTAAAAATTTTACTTATTTTAGTGACCAAATACATTTTTAATTAATTGTATTCATTAATTTATTTAAATACAGAATTGAATTAAAAATTTAATTTTGGAAGAGTTGTATACGAGTTATAAGTATTTAGTTTAGATAAATGGAGTGGAGTGGTACAGGACAACAAGGGGACATCACAAAATATTGGACCACTAGCCCGCTTATCATAACATCTAAACCACTTGTTCAAAATTTAACTTTTATAGATTGAAATACTTCAAACAATATTTCGCTTCGAAACATAACATTAAAAATTCATAATATAATATTGCTATATTAAAAATAGTAAAAAAAAATATATATATTTTATCATTTTACGGCATTTCATAATTCCTGGGTAACTAACAACCACGCATACCGCCTATATGATAGGTATGCGTAATATGTGTTTGATATCCAATTTGTATAGATTGGGGTATAATGTTATTATTAAACATTTAAAGCATTCGCATCTTTGCGATGGAAAATATGATTTTTTTTTTTTAGTATCTACCTATCTACGTTTGCACATTCTAAAAAAAAAAAAACAAAAAACCACAATACCATTGTAAAACTAATACAGTACTCAATGTGATCCAAATTTAAAATATATTATTCGTGTTGACGGTTTGTTATTTCGATAGACGTCGTAACCTTATGTAATTTTCTTCAACTTCTGTCACACATCCATTTCGTTCCAATCGATTTACTTTGGCCTTTATACGTTTTGTGTGTTCCGGTCAGGCTATACCTATACATCGAAAAGTATTATTTCCGAAAATATAAACCTGATCTGGGCATCGTTTTACCAAAAATATGATCAGTTTTCGCTAGACCATTCAGGATATTAGCTGCATGATAACGAAACTCTTCTATGTGCTTAAGGGCTAATGTAGTTTGTTATATAAACTGGGTTTTGAGTTTTTTTTTATATATAAATGCATTCCGTTAATATTATTATCACATATATTGAAAAGGCTATAATTATTTATTATGGATACTTTTAGATAGCTCCAACATAATTAATACATAGTTTAACTTTAAATATAAACCTTCTATTTCATATTACACATTAAACTATTTAATGCTGATACATACTGAACATTAACATTACGCTTTAGATTTTACAACAATATTGTTACTGCTACCGTATTCGAAATAGATACATATACTTCTACTATAAAATTCCCATAAAAAATATAATAATTGAAGTTATATAACGTAAATCCCAAATATTATTACAATTATATGTAAAATGTTTGCCCAATAAGAAAATTATTGACTGAAACTAAAAGTAACCGTTATATAATGTTTATCCGGAGATAAATGTTGTGCGGAATGCTCATATAAGTTGCAAGTTGTAATTAGAAGATAACATTCAGCTGAATTCAATTGTGTGTGTAACAATTTTTTTTTATACATTTGAATTTAGCATTCTTGTAAATTGGACTAACATTTATTATGCCATGTGATGTTAGATTAACTTTTGAAACCAATTAGCAGTCCAACACTGCTGTGTAGTATAATTAAAACTTTAATGTCTACAACAGTTAAGTTTTACTTGTTTATCTATTCAGATCTGCATTAAACTATGTACGTTGCAATTATTTCAAGATACTTAATCTCATGGGCTTCGTTTAAAACAAGTATTTCCATTTTCCAAATATCTAGTCGTGATATAAAAAAACTACGATACTATAACATATTTTGTGCATAAGTTGCCTTTAAATCATTTGTTATCGACACGTTTGTTAAGCATCCATGATTTATACTATGTAATATATTTTTATGTAAATACAGTCTTATTTAAATGCCTGGGCTTAAAAGAAATCGAAATTTTATTCAGCTGAAACAGAATTATTTAAATATATATATATATATATGATAGTATTTATTTATTTATTTATTTATATATATATATATATATATATATATATATATAAGTTTGGCGTTTGGAAAATATTATAGCTGGGCTTTCAAATATTTTGCCGACTTTCCACACAGAATTTTATTTTTTTCCCTCGCAGCGTCATAATTTAAGTTTTCGAACAACCTTTCACGTCTGGCACGCACAAAGGATTTTAATTTTTGAACGAAGAAGTTACAGTGCTTTATTGATAAAAATATCAACAGGCAAACAAACTTGACGAATAGTGTATTAAGTATAAACCTTTCAAAACTATGATTCTAAAAAGTAATTTTCAAAGTGAACTGTCAATTAAAAATGAACTCATAAATCTCAATAGCGGTAAACACTGATACGTTTAAAATACATTTGTAACGACAAATCAAACAATGCGATCACTCTATTATTGTGTATGCGAAACAAACAAGTACGATTCAAATGGAATTATAATTGACAACAATAATAGGTACCAAGAAAGTTTCAAAACCAATGTGCTTTGTCTATGTGTTTGTACGTATTATAAAACCTCAATACGCGACTTGCCATATACATACATACATATATATATATATATATATATATATATATATATATATATAATGATATCAGATAATATGCACAGACTTATAAACAAAAAGAGAGATTAGGTAGATATAATAAGCCAAGTAAAAGACTTAGTATAAGACGCATACAAAGGTCAAAGAGATTTAAAACCATTAATTACATCGTAGAGCGGGAGTTCCTTCGATCCGAAGCGGAGTCACTGTCAAACGCAGCTCATATAATTTATTTGACATACATTTTTTAATTTTTAATTATTTTTTTCAGCAATAATTGCAGTTATGAAATATTTTTTTTTTTTGATTTATAAACATAATTGAGTGTGTATTCGTTTAAGATGTACTAAATGGATTTCTAAATTATTCTGGCTATAATCACTTAAAGGAAAACCATTTCAACATATAGAACGCTTTCGTCGTTATTCAAAAGCAAAAGTTAGAATAAAGATAAAGTTTGTTAGAGCCAAGTAACTGATATTTACGTAGGTATATTTGTTTAAATTATACTAAGTACTTCTTAAACGTCGATAATGATGGCTATTGTCAAAATATAATATTACTAGGCGTGATATTTCAGGATTGTTGAGCATGTGTGATACAGTGAATTATTTTAATTGTAAGTTATTCAGAATATAGTTTTCCGTTAGAACTTAAGTTACGAACTAAATTGTGATTTCGATACATTGAACATTTGTAGAATTTAATGGTTCAATTGTAAATGAATAATTTATTTGTATAATGTTGAAATTCAAATAAAACCCCGAGTTCAGTAAAGTATAACTTAATAAGCAATTTATATTGAAGTGTTCTAGAATTTTAAAACAGATTATTAATAAGTCAATGGTTCTATAACTACCTTGCTCCAATATTTAGATAAATGTATAAGAAACATATAGAGTTTTGTATACATTATAATATACTAGTGGTGTTTATTCATTTTATATAAATTAAATTTTGCAACAGTAGTTTTAATATTTATTATTATTATTGAAATTAATATAAAATACGTTATTAAACTATGATTTTTTTTTTAAACATTTATCATGATACACAATTATTTTTTTATTTAGTTAAAATTATGTACCAATTACTGATGATAAAGTACACTAACAAAATAATGTGATTTTCATTTCATATGAAAATAACTAAAATTAGACAACTTTCAAATTACAACAAAGCTTCCAGAGGTTAAAAATACTACATTAATTGATTAACCGACAAACATCACTAAGCTGGAGTTGTTCGCTCATGCTATGTAAGTAAATTCTACGACCTTTATTATTATATTCCATCCCTGTGTGGGAAAATTGTGCTAAACCTCATCACATACACATAATCCAAGTTTTTCAATCTAAGGCCCTGACGACAATATCATATGCTCCATGGTTTGTTTGTAATGCTACAATTCACAAAGACTTCCAGTTACCCACAATTACTGTACATATAAAAAAATTAGTAATCGACTTTTTCAACCACATAAATATCGCTAGTTGTGGGAAATTTTACAGACTAAATTACACCTACTTTACGCCAACTTAAGCGTGGAAGCCCGTACGGCCTTTTAACATATTAATCTTAAATTGTAAAATATATTATTGTTGTTATTATATTGTTCATTGATATTATATTCTGCTAGATTACGTGTTTTTTTGTTAAATTTTATATTATCATCTATTAATCGATCTATATTATTGTTATCTATTATTCTCAATGCCAAAAAATTGTACTTTATATTAACACAATGTTTAAATAACTATGTTGGAGGAATTTTACAATAAAAAAAAAAAAAATGTATAACAGATTTTTGAAGATTGACTATGTCTAATGATTCACTTAATATATTATATGAAAAATAACGTATTTTCCGTTATTGCAGCAAATTATGTATAATCCCTAGGATCGAAAAGTATATGATGTGGCAAATATTATTTTAGTTGAATTATAAATCTTTTAAGAACAGTCAAAATATGCAGTGTATTCAAAAAGTGTCGGGGCTTTAGTTATTATAATAATTAGGAACTCAATTTATAAAATTTTAGTTAAATTTGTATAAAAATAAAAA
Source organism: Pentalonia nigronervosa (assembly GCA_014851325.1). NCBI lineage: Eukaryota > Metazoa > Arthropoda > Insecta > Hemiptera > Aphididae > Pentalonia > Pentalonia nigronervosa. Next base: position 107,300 of record JACXSJ010000828.1, on the reverse strand, counting down.
ATAAATTAGACATTCTAATACTACAAATAAAAATTCAGTATGGCATTGTGGACATTTGAATCATCACGCCACGGAAACATAATCGTAACGTATGAAGTATAATGCACCTATGCATTTTTTGACAAAAAAAATTACAGTTATTACATTCCCCCTATCCAATTCACTTTACCTGGCATCGTAAAATTGTTTTAATGTTATTTTAACTAAAATTATACGTCTATTATCTACATAAAAAAAACGGCAATTCCAAGACGTATATAAAATTTTAAAAAAATACAAGGAAACAACTCAAATAACTTTAAATTAATTTAGAGTTGCTTAAAAAAATGGTAACACTATTGGATCCAGTGCATAGCTTCAAGACGGTAATAATTCAAAGGGGATTCATTTCAATAGCATGTTAATTAATATTTGTATTGAGAGAAAAAAATAAAATCTTCATATACCTAAAAAATATATCCAATACCTATACCGAGAAATAATCTACTATATTTTAATACACACATTATAAATTAACTTTTTATTGAAGTCGTCATAGATAATAATTTATTAATACAACCCAATCGTTACAGTTTCGTCGAACTAAAGTACGTACAATTAGAATAGTAATGGAATGATATAATATTGTATGGTAGATCATGCAATATCGTGTGGCGCGTGTTTGATCTTATAAAAAATAATAAAACGAACCGAAGCCCACCCACCGCCACCGGCTCACCGTGTGTCCAGTTGAAAATATTCCATCAGTGAGTCAAACGCAGTTTACAGTCATCGGGATTGCGTGCCATACAATATAATATTATTTCGGTATACGTCTTATCGTACTTAAACGACCGTTGCCAACGGAAACTTGATCCCAGTGCGCGACAATCTCGATTCACTGTATAATATTACTGTTTCGTATACCGAGTGCTGGAGGTGATGGAGTGCGAGGAAGAGACGGCGGTACTGAGAGCGTTGATGTATAGCACGCAGATGGTCGCGGCTCGGAAACGACCGCGATTTACGTTTTAAAAGAACCGTATTTTAATTTGAAAATAAATTAAGGTTTATCGTCGTGACTGGCGAAGCAAAGAGAAATATATATATATAGAGAGAGAGAGAGAAAGAGAGAGAGATGGTGAGTGAGAATAAGAAAAATGCTACGAGACCGCTATTGCTCAACGACAGACAAACGGCGACTTCGCGACCTCCGATACGTCAAATAGCGGACTAGCGACGGAGACGGAACATCAATTCGGCCGAATGACGTCCGTTTCCGGCAGAATAGCCGCAGATGCCGTCCGGTCTCGTCCACCATACCCCCGCACCGATAGAACCGTTGTACCTGCAGCACGCGGTTCGTATCGCGTACTACCGGACCATTGACGTCTTCCATGGCCAATGCCACACGTTTCGGGACTGACACTTAAGATGATAATAATAATATCTATTTCATCGGTGGAATAATTATTCCGGTCGTGATATTATTTACGATTACGCGTCCGCCCCTGCGTCCTTCCGTTTCGCAATGATTCTCACCGCCAGTATAACGATAATATTATGATCGTATAATATTGCAATGACAGTAATATTATCATTGTGGCATCTCCGAAACGGTGGACTTTTCCCGAAACATTTGGACTAAACCAAATATTCATCGTCGCAATATGTTGTCGTCCGCAAACACACGCATCGCGATTCGACGACTCGAGTAAAAGTACAACGCCTATAAGCGACTAAACCAAAGAAAAGATCATCTACCGTCATCTAAGAGAGAATATTGTATTACCTACCGTTAAACAACCATATTTATACATTTTTTTTTTTAAATAAATCATTAGCGTCGTACTTGCTAAAACTTATCCCAGATGTACATAATACAAGGTACTTACTTATAAATATGTACCTATAGATACATTTGTTATTCATTAATCAGCTGGATTAAAACGATAATTTGCATTGGGTATTATTGATTTTGTTCAGTTTCAGTACGGAACATCGTGAACGCTCGTTTTAAAATACCGAGATTAAATTAATTCGCAGAAAACCACAAAAAAATAAATAAAAAAATAACCATCGCGAGAAATACCCCTCGGGGTAAATGGAAATTTGTCTAAAACTGACCAAGAGTATTTTTATAAACAAAGGAATTAAATTGTTTTCTTGTTTTCTTCGACTATAAATAAAATATTATTTGCTATCCTTCGGTCCTTGGATATGTACACCAGTAAAAACGTAATAAAATTGATCATGTCGACGACAACATGGGAGATCAATCGTTGTGGTTTAAGAATCAAACCCTTAGCAATCCCTCGGGGTACCATTCAGGAAATGGAAAGTTGGCAGACTATCTCTCGCATTTCAATTGGTGAGTAATATTATATACTATAAGGTATCTACGAAAAAATATAATATTACTCTAAACCTTTCCATTACATACATGCAATATTTATTTCTCCAACTGTATAATTTTAAGACCAATATTTTATTTATTGTTTTTTTTTTTTTTGTATAAATAAGAAAATCTAAAAAAAGTTTTATTTTTAAATTCAAAATATTATTTTGTATACAATAATAATACTGATGATAGTAAAATTATGTTTTCAAGAACTTTCTGCTGCGTATATTATGTTTATAACTCTCCATAAAAACTTTCATGTTCTAAAGGTATTGCATTTTATTTTTTTTTCTTAGTTGAAGTAAAACGTCACGTAACGTTCTTAAAGAAATAATTACCATAACGCAATAGCGATCTCTAACTTTTAGTAACAAGCATAAATAACACATTCGAGAAACTTTAAAACGAAATTTAAATTCATAGCGTAAGGACTAAATTTTTAAAAACTATATATACTGGGGGTTCGGTAAACTCTTTAATTTTCCAAATCTATTTTTGTTCAAAATTAAAAACTTCGTGTACACCTACGCGAAATGCTAATGTTTTATTATATTAGTGTGTAGTCTGAAAAAGTTTCAATAGAATAAAGTTTTAGAAAGAATCCAAGCACATGTGGCTTACGTATTGGAAACTGAATTCAAATATTATGTAGGTGCCTATCTCATATACATGATATATCGAAATATGCATAATGCATATTGCGTCACCGCGTCGGTTTATCCCTATTACGTACGTTCTGAATACATATACTACCTACCTATATTGTTAAAAAATCAATATTGACATTTTTTTTGAGCAATTTTATTTTTCACACATCGTTGTTTAGACTGGTACTAACACGTTATAACAATGTTTTTAAAGTTAGTTAATTAGTTACCTATTAATGCGTATTATTATTAATATCATTTATTATTACAACATAAGCATAATTTTCTGCTAAGCTTTATTTTTTATTGCAATATCATGTAATTTAAAAAGATTCTCAGAACAAAATCAATTTTTATATAATTTTACTAAATACAAAAGCAAATTTTAAATTTGTGGAAAGAAATTCCTATTATCGGGTATCGATAACTGGGACATTGTATAATGTAGAATTGTTAATAGATAAATACAACTAAATTATGTGATCAAGTATGGTATGAGTATGTGACATGATAATAATAATGTTTTTTTTTTTTTGCTTTCATTTATTTTGTGAATTATAGCGTTGAATAATAAACGTGACGCCATTGATGTATGTATTGGGTTCTTACAGTCTCACAGCGTATACAGGGAGAAGCAGAGTATAAGTACCTACTGATGAAGAAGAAAGCAACAATATATCGTTATTGAAATAATAAAATCGCTCATAAAAGTAAATCTGACGATTTTTATTTAAAATAAGTACTTATCCAGACATCATTTTATATTCTGTTCGTTAAAATGAGTTTATAAAATAATTATTTTCAATCAAATGTGCATAATTTATGCTTTAAAACACAGTCCAAATTGCTTAGCAATGAACTCTTAGCGAATCAACCTCATTTTTAGGGTAGGTACCTACACTTTTATTCACTAGTTAAATAAATTATCAATTATGTAATTTAATACCCAGTCACTTTTATTAAAAATGTTTATCATTAATATTTTATTAAATTGACTACAATAGAATTTTTTAAAAGAATAAATAGCAGTAGCTTTTAAATAATGATTTTATTATTAAATAAAAATGTATGTTTATAAATCAAACATCAATGTTTGTGCTTCTATAGTAAAGTTTGGGCTTTCTTGTAAAGTAATCTAAAACTCAAACTTAAATTATACATTATTAGTTATTATTATTTTTTTAAGTTTTATGAAAATCCATAGAACTTTGTTAAGAAATATAATAACACATCAAAGTAGATATTTTAATAAAATAATTTTTTCCTAAGAATGATAATTTATAATGGTAGTCGTTTTTAAAATAAACTTTAAATTCATAAAATGAAATTACAATTTAGCTATGTAAAGTACTATAATAATATGTAGTTCCGAATTTAAAAAATGGTCAGAAATATGTATATATATATATTAATTCATTGGTAATCAATAATCATAAATTTAATAACTATTATTGCATATTTTTTAAAATTCACTATCACACCTGTATCTCATTTGATATTGTTAATACGAGATAGGAATGTTGTCTCTTACAGTGACAAAAATATGGAAAAGACTATAGTAACATTTTTGTTTTGCGCGTGTGACTTGAGAACTATTTTGCAGGTATCCATAATTGGCGCTGAGAAAGCAATTACAATAGTGAAAGGCAGACGCCAAGATACCGATCGAATGCGACCTAGTGATGGGAATAGGGTTTGCGATTGAGAAGTTTTCAGAGCCCCAGAAAATGGATTAGAGTTTTACTTCTGATAATGGATAATGGAATTGCTCTATTAAACTTATAACCCCACTGCACTCAAACAACATTTATCACTTGTAGACGTGTTTTTAATTCATGGCCTTGCGGTAAATTATTCTTATTACGAGTCGTTATCAAAGTTCTGATCATAATTTAAAATAATCCTACGATGGTTGGTTAAGAAATTGTTTCCTTATAAATGTGTTTAATTATTAATGATTCGTTTATTAAATATATCAGTATATTGTTATAAGTATTCACGTTTAATGATTAATTTTGGTCGTGATAAAACAAGATTTTATTTTAGACTGTTGACCAGTGAAAGAAAATTAAAAATTGATAAAAAAAAAAAAAAAAAAATGAACTGTAAAGACAAAATTACAATTTATTTAATACACCAACCAAAATAAAATATTTATTTAACGATTTAAATGTTTGTAAATATTAAACGCATCTAAACTGTACGCTAAAATAAAATATATAGCAGAAGAAAATGTAATACTTCATTGTCCATCGTCTTGAGTATTAAACGTTGATGGCAGTATGACTAGGATGTCCGACAACAATTCGTCAACAACATGCCTCTTCACGAAAAAGTTATAGTTTTATAGTGAATATAATTATTATTAGCTCGTCAGAATTATTCCAACTGGAATATTGTTTATATACTTACTTGAGCACATTATGATAATATACTATATTCACAAAACTGTCCTTTTTACTTTGAACTGATACCTTGTACTAGAAAAGACATCGATGAATAACAAATATAACATAGTTACATATCTATAATAGTATAATATGAAATATATTTTTTCGTTAGTGAATCGCTTTAGTTTTGCAGCTTGAGAAACTCTTTTTAACATACACTGAAGACAAGGAACGGTCGCGAAATTTATGAAAATAAATTATTGCCGGATTTATTTTCGTACTTGCCTTTCAGAATAATACCGTTTAATAAAGTCAATATAATATGACCTGTGTCTCAATCGCACCTCTTACAACAACTGCACACTCGGCTGATATACTTTCGTGTTGTTAAATGTAATTTACAGTCCATTTTATGTTTGTTCGTGCTTATCAATGTGACCGTTCATTGACCTATATTTCGGTATTTATTTTACTTTATACATTCAGACATATTCATTTCATTACGTTTGAAACCAACATGTGTATTCGGTCAGGACGTATGTCTCGAATGAAAAAAAAAAATTGCACAAAAACACCCTATTCTAAGAAGGACCTATAAAATCGATTTACCCTTTCCTCTCTAAGCATGCTACAGGTATCTCGGAAAATATTTTACCTCAAATGGATTTGTTTTTTTTTTTCGTGACGTTTTTCGACATTCGTAAACGAATAAATATCAATCACATACCGACGTAATTAATTCTTCAATACTGAGCGTGACACTAATTGATCCAATTGATATATTACATTTAAAAACTAAAAGTGCTTTGAATGTTTATAATTTATAAGGTTGAAATGTATACCTTAAAATATTTAAAAAAAATTATTAGCTTCGATAACTTGATAATGTCCCGTGTATGATGTTTGAATTTTCGTAATTAAATTATTGTTTTTTGTGTAAATTTATGTTTGCCAAATAAGATATTCATACTTATCATTAATTTTATTTTGCATTCAATTGATTTTTTCAATGTCTAATAAATACTAAAAACTTGTTTTATACTAAGTACTTATTTAAAAACAATGATTTATTGCAAGACCTATATTCTAGGTTTTAATAATTTTCATTTGTTTATTAATTAATTGATTTAGATATTATTTAAATAATTTAAATTTTTTTTTATTGGTATAGCCAATATTTATTTCAAACTTATAATAATTACATAATTTTCTATACATACTCCGTTTTTCTTCTCATAAAATATTATTTTTATTTTCTTGTTATTCTATCTACTTAACTTAAATGCCAAATTTCTAATAATATTAAAAAATAAAAGCTACAATTTTTTAATTATAATCTTGTAATTTAGATTTTTATTTGTATTTTTCTAAACTGAATCTTACCCAATATTATCAATACCTATATTAAACTTCACACTGAACTTTTTTTTCTTTTTATAAAATAGTTAAAATTGTTAAAAATTGCTATATTATTAATTGTTGATAATAATCATTTAGTGTTTACTCGGTATAACACATACATTATATGATATTAATATAATATGGGTTATAAAATGTAATATTGAAATATGTTTCAAAGTTTTATCAATAAACAAATACTCATTTAATACATTTTTTCTTTACAAACAAAAATTGGATTAGGTATGACAACCTTTTTTCTTGAAAAGAAGTGCTTATTTTTTATGGAAAAAAATCAATATAGGTTAATAAAAGTTTTAAATCAGTATTTTATAAAACTAAAGTTCATAAAATGTTAATTAATTAACTATTTTGTAGTTAGTTTTCAATCTGTTAATTTGAATTTATTTGTGTAAACAATTTTAATCTATTAATTTTTAAACATCAAAAGTATAGCAGGGACCTACCAAATAAAATATTTTAACTTTATTTTACCTATTACCCGTGACGTATTTCGGAGCATAATTTATTGTGGAAAAAATAACATTGTATTTAAATAGTTATTAGGTAATAATTCTGCTATAAATGTTATATCAGCCTAAATCATTAAAAGTTATGGCAGCAATTAATAATTTGCTTAAGCAACAATATAATTATATATTATTTTTGAAACTATCCACTTATCTACAAACCAATACCTAAATTATTTATTTAAACATTTTAATTAATATTTAATTAATAAATTAAAACAATGTAGGCACATTTGTCGTAATAACTTATTAATAAACTACATAAAGTTATTAATTAATACTTGTAGTTTCTGAATGTTAACAAAATTCAATATTTTATTGGTTTCCTAATTAATAATTGAGTTTTACTAACGTGTTTAAAACATGTTTTAACTAGCAGTTTTGTAACAATACTTGGCATTATTTTAATACAAATTTATATATATATATAATTAGTACAATACTAATAATTTTAGTAAGAAATTAAATTTAAATATGTTTTTAGTTACGTGCAATCCTTTAGATAACGTTTTAACCAGGGTGTTTATTAAATATTAGCAATAAAAAATTAGAATATTATACATTTTAAAGTAATGTCAATAGAATTTAACTAAGCGGATTTATTTCAAATCAATATTATTCACTTCCATGGTGTAACACGTTTTTATAAGGTTATAAAAACATCATTGGTGTAGATTCTAATGAATATGTCATTATGGAAATTTTATATATTTTTAATAAACAAACACGATAATTTTAAATAATAAGTTATATATAATTTTAGAACATATACAGTGGGCAAAAAAAATGTTACTCTCACGTGTTTGTTCTTAAACAGGAATTTTGCAATTCATCGACCAACTCATTATCTAGTCATTTTATGATAGGCATTAATACTATTTATATGAAAGTTCAATATATACTGATATTATAGTTCCTGTAATTTTTTTTAGTAGTTTAAAATTATATTATAATACTTATCTATTACCGTTTTAATAAAAATGGTAAATTTACAAGGGAGAGATTTGAGTGACATATTATCCTTCTTTATTGATTTTTTTATTGTTGTTGTTTATGTTTTAGAAAAAGTAAACGATTCCCAAATATTCTGTGATCTAATTTAACATAATTAACTTATAGTTCAAATACAATTTAGTGGATCTTAGTTTGAAATATAAGTTGTAGAAATGTTTTGATTAATTACAATTAAATGAATGTACACAATATTTGGTTACAAATAATGATTTTAAATACCTAAAATTCTTAATCTTTAAAAAAAATAATCAAACTAACTATAATTATTTGTTCATAGTATTCTAAAATTAATATCTTTAAATCTGTAGAATTAACCAAATTGATAAAACATACCACCGATTCGTTAAATACATCAACAACTATTTGATAACATGAGACCACAGCACGTATATATGTTTGCAAACAAAACAAAAAAAAAAAAAAATAATAATTTTTTAATATGTTACCTAATACCACAATAATTGTTTATGGCTTAATCTTATTTTTAAATTGCAAACACTATTTTGATTTTATTACATACTAAAGTAGAATATTTCTGGGAAAATATTTATACATTAATATCGATTATTGAACAAATAGTTTAATATTTATGGGCATTTAAAGTTTTGAAGAGTGTAGTTGTACATGATATAAATTTATGGTGGTATCCTAAGGCCGTAACTATGAGTGGGGGGAGGGGTTCAGGGATCCGGAATAATTTTATACTTTGGTAAATATATGTATTAAAAAAAATGTTGGATTCAAAAACATTTTTTTTCATCTACGGCCTTGGGTTTTTATACGCGTATATATTATTTGAATCTTGAAATCCAAAATTAAGACTATACAGGGTAAAAGTTTAACGTAATGTGATAATTGTATGAATTGCGCAAAACAATTATTATAAAACCTAAATATTTAGCACGACCATAGGTCACAATATTGTTTTTGTAGAATCATCAAATATTTGAAACGTTAGAATTTTTTTTGTTTTTATGTCGACACATCAATACACAAAAACCTTTATGACTTGATTCTAAAAAAGTTGAACAGCCTTATTTTGTTCAACACCGTGTTTTTTTAATTATCCTTGAACAGAAATACGAATCTTGATAAATGAAAACTCACGCGGTTTTTTTTTCATATGACCTATTTTTTTTTTAAATTTGTACGACGCTCTCATATTTTTTCGTGTATGTATGTACAGTTAAATTTTTTTCTTTTAATGCAAAGATCTATTTTTAAAATGCATCTTAGTGATGTTTATTTTCAGTGTTTTCAAACATTTTGCTTTATTAATTTAATAGTAATAGGACAGCCCCTACTTGAAGTATATGAATAAATTAATTTAATTAAAGCAACTAAACTAAATTAAATTTATCAGTATCCAATTTTTCTCAATAATATTTTTAAAACAATAATCTGATATCTGATTAAGCACACGATAAGAACTATTTAGGTCTTAAATTATTTATCACAGTAATACGTTTTATCCACACACAAACTAACTGTTTTCTAGATCTATACATATTGTAAATTGTTGATGTATATTTTACGATACACATATTTTGTCTGTTTTTTTAAATATAATATATTTATTAACTTTGTCGCAACGAATAATGATTTAAATTGAAATAGTTATTTTACAGCTGTTTTGTCGTTTTTTTTTTTTAATTAACAAATTCATTTTTATCATTATTGACACTAATGCACAATGTTCAATAAATTTACATTCTGCTTTTTAAACAAGTAATACCTTGGGATTATGAAACGTTTAGTATTTTTATATGTTTCAATATGTCCATGTCTGGGCTCGGAGTTTTGTATCCTGCTTTGTTTGAATTATGCCAAAGAAAAAGTAAAGCGGTGGAAAATCTATTGATCTTTTAGGATTTAACATTATAGGTTTACCATTAAATAGCAGGGCAAAAAAACAGTTACCCAGAAATCCATGAGGTAGGTATTCCCCGAACCAAAGTTTTGCACGCGCTGGTGCACCATATTGTTGGAACGCTAGTTCTTTTTTCTTCGCCTAATTTATGTATAGTTATTGTTGTTTTCAAGTAGTTGAACATACGTTTCTTGTCAATAGTCGAACGTATTTATTAACACCAAATGAAACTTTCGTTCAAAATACATTGTACATAATTATTATTATGTATTCTAGATATACGTGTACTCTGAAAAGTCATATAATTAGCATTATTAAATTGTAGTCAGAAAATCAAGGAGCATCGGATATCAGCAATCAGTGTGGCGTATTTAAAATTTTGCGTGACAACAATAAAATTGTGGAGATTTGACTGCGGGGTTATCGAATAGGAATATAATCTTGTATTATAAGAACGCATACGAATTTTATAAAATGTCAACAAATATCAAAATACTAATAAAATGTATAGTAAATATTATGTTCTAAAAAATAATATAACACTGGATGATAGTCAGGCTATTCGCAATGAAACATAAACTATTAAAATTTAGTTTCAAGAAAGGTTAAGTAAGGTAATAAGTATAATATACGGATCTAATATCGTATTAAAATTGCTTATGTTTTGAGCTTTTGCAAATTAAAGTGGTTTTCTTTTAAAAATCAAAGTAATGTATATAAAAAAAATTGAATACTTTCTGACAGTGAAAACGGAGTGTAAATATAGATTCTCGTTAGATGCAATAATTTTTTGGTAACTTATAAAATTATAACCATATAAGTCTATATTATTATTGCTATTGCGACTATAAAAACTAAAATATCAATACTTTAGTAGCATATTAAATAGATATGGCCGTTTTTTTTTTCAACAAATATAGGTAATATTTCACTCCGCGTAATTAGATTACATTTTAAAATTCTAAATCATTTCGTTCCACCATTGTATTATTATGCAGTGGTTCTAGAAATATTGAAATGAAACTGATTTAAAATTAAATAATTCATTTTCAATTTGTTCTTTCAATAAATTAATTTCTAAATAAGTGTTGTATGTGTATGAACTTAAATATTATTATAATCTGTGTAATATTTATTTAATCGTAACGTCGCCACCCGATTTTTATTTGCTTTCTCCGCAAATAATTTCTCACATTATGTATCGCTACCATTGGTCTATGGTGACAAATTACATTGCTAATCGTCCAGTTGTTCATAATTGATTACAGTCGTCAAACCTGGATGGATAATATTATGTTATGCCACCACATATTCAATATCTATTGAAGTCCCACTAACTACGGTTCTATTGTATGTTAAGACCTTTGACATTATTAATAATGTAATATTGTCATAATATTACAAATATTATGTTAACAACAATATTATTATAATTAATTATCTCGCATATTATTGCCTAAACTTAATTCGGTGTTCTATGAAATACGTTGTCAATAATTACACAACATAAAACTATACAGGAGTACATTCAATTTAGGTACTAATGAACAAATTGAAATATAATTTTATATGAATTTGTTATATAGAATAATTAATACCTACACGTCATATTGTTTTAATGCCATACAGAGTACGTGAAATCCTAAATTTATCTGTAAAATTTCAGAATATCAATTGAACGATATCAAACAATATTAATGAAATAATCAATTACACATTCAATGGCAGATTAAAAAAATATATATCCATTTTATAAAGACGATAATTTAATATTATCGGTTTCAATAAAAATTATAACACTGTAGTATGATTTTAAATCAAATTATCATTATTACAATTTAAAAATTTGTGGTATTGAGTTGGGCGTAATATACATTTAGCAGATTGAATACAGATTACAAAAATATTAGTACTGTTTTTTATTTAAACATCATAATATAATATTATTTTTGCATTTTTGATCTCATGAAACAATTAAATACAATAAATGATTAATCCACTGTAAACTCCACTGCGAATTAAAATTAGTTATTTTAAACCGAATTCGTACTAATATTGTTTTAGTTTTTCGAGTGGTCAATTACGAAATTCGTAGTTGGAGTAGAGACTATTTACTTATGTTGTTACTCGTTGTCAATAATAATAACTGTTAAATATACTATACTAATAAATAAATACACCAGATTTATAAATATTACTAACGTAACTCAGTATCAGTATTTAAAAAAAAATTAACATATTTATATATATATATATATATATATATAGTACTTACCTACTTGTATTAATATGTAATTAAAATATTACCGAAACATTTGTTACCAGTAATATATCAACCCGAAACTATTTCAAGCATATTCCGTTTCATTTTATATTCCGTATGGAGCATAATTAGATTTTTGATAGGTACCTACAGAGTTTTATTTATATAGACAATAATATGTATAGATTTACTACATAATCTGAATGTCGTAAACAATATAGTGATTAGACGGCTGAAAATATTGAAAATTAAAGCGAAATAAAACTTTATTCTAACCATTTAAACGCGCTAAGGGTGTTTTTATATTAATTATAAAGCACCAAACGCACATTGCATTATTACAACAGAAAACAATAAACGTCGGCAAGAACAAAATATTATTCATTGTGTTATATAATGTTAAAATACGCGAATATCCGCTATTATCGGTAGTATTCCGATCAATATAATATATTAAGTATATAAACGGTTTGATATATTTTTTTTTAATTGTGATTTTCTCAATAACTGAACAATAATTATTATTTATGTCATTTTCTCACCGGGGTGCGAAATAGACAACGCCATAGCATAACGCGGCCGAACATTAAAATAATATATTGGCCCTGTTGTATTGGGAAACGATTTCCATCGGCCAAGCGCTAATGAAAATTTATTTTACACACCGGACAAGAACCGACTTAATAATAATCACACCTGACGTATATATATATAATTAGATCGATAGTTACAAAAAACTATACCTAAACACATTAGCGGCGGAGACGAACCACTAAATATTTTATTATAATTTATTAGAATACGTTATACGGTATGAGACACTGGCACGTTTTCCCGGGTAAGCTCTTTGGGGAAAACAGAAAACACGACGTGACCCACCCTGTTTGTATAATATATAATAATAATATAATTAAAATTAAAACATTATAAATCAAAAAATAAGTAGTTATTTAGCATATATAATTATATAACACGGTAATATGATAATAATGTGCACATAATACACGAGCGGTCCGAAGTTGAGACGTGTTCGTAATGCGCTAATCATATCCGTGTTGTCGAGTCAAACAATATGCTAAAAGGCATGGTCCAACGAACGCATCTCAATTCGTTTGGTTGACGTCGATAAGTCGTGAAAATAAGTAAAATATCTGACGATCGGAAGAATCCAAACGTTAAATTGTTGTACTGGTATTATCATACAACAGTTTTACGATCAACGTTTATCGCCGTAAATATAGATATTATTACTTGACACTTGCCGAATTCTTAAATGATTTTATAATTCTGCGGGACAAACTATAGGTACCTACTACGACCGCTTACATTATTATTATACTCCTATCGTATAAAAAAAAAAAAAAAACCCATTTAACTTGTTTAATAATATTTCGGTACACCTACTCTTGGATTTCGAATGTAGGACTGTATCACGTACAAAAATGATTTATTAAATCGTTGAGTGCTTAACTACATTTTAATAATACTAAAATAAAAAATAAAAACACTTAAGTAAATTTTACTATTTTTTTTTTATTTTTGTTAAAAAAATAACTTTTTCAGCGTATAATTATTTACTACTAAACCATATTGTTTTAAATAAAAAACCCAGTTTACCCTTTACACCACTTTCTAGTAAAGCATAAATCATTTCCAAACTCTTAACGTATACGTCAAAATTATCATTAAAAATACATAATATAATAATATTGTATAATGTAAATTGTGTACTATATTTATTATTATTATTTTTTATTTTTTTAGACGGAGCACGCGAACACACAATCAAACGAGTGTAATATACGAATAATACTTGTATTGTTGTCAGACTACCCCACCCATAACGGCCCATTATTACATAATACACACGCTATGGTATGCACACATTGTACACATTGCACATATTGCACACAGATCCCGGAACGGATACCCATTGACCATATCCGGAAAACTATCGTTTATGATAATTATTTATTCTGTTTGTCAACCCTATTTTCGAACAAGTAAAATCTATTTTTTTTTTTAAAAAAAAAAAAACTTTCTGCGTATTTTCTGAAACTTGTCTGTTGAATTTCGTATTGATATTATCACGTCCACTGACAGTGGTATGTGAACATTGTATCTTTTAATAGTTGCCACCATTAAATGGCGTTATTCAGAATAATTATCAAAAGTCCAGAACAATTCCAACCGGAACGACCCATAACCTCTAACCCCGACTCTAACACAGGGCGTTTAAAGGTTTCCGTAAAAACCTCGAGAACACTTATATTGGTGAGTGAAATCGAAAACTTATCTCGCGACTTAATTTAGACGATGGAAGCGACACCGGAAAAATTGTGTGAAATTAATAGCGGGAGTTTTGGGTATTTTAGGGAAACTAAAAATAATAATTTTGAGACTTACCACCTACCAGCAAAGTAACCGGGGTGGGTCCAATTCAATTCATCTCTGATACACGGGTTGCTCGATCGCAGTCGCACTGACTTGAGGATGTTGAAATAAAAAACTTAAAATACTGATAATTTTTAAAGTTGGAACGAAACGCCCGGAAAACCCTATAAGTATACCGTCTACAGATAGTAGTACCATAATAGACGTAATAGTTGAGCAGTCGCGCCCAGAGGATAAACGGATATGAACCAGGATGTAGGTACCTACGTATAAAATGTATATATATATATATATATATATACATAGGGTGAGAGAGACATTTATAAGAAAACGTCATTTCCTTTGCGGTATCCGACCGAACGAGGTAAGACATCATAAATTTCGGCTGACAGATACTGACGCGAACGCATTAAAGGTTCCGGGTCAAAAGATGGCGGAGATTAATTCGGTTTTTTCACATACTCTCTCTCACACACACATACACCACCTGTACGTGTGCGAATATATATTATTATAGTGTCGCCGTTGACGGTGCACGCGCGTGCTGCACAAAACGGAAAATCACGATACGACAAACAGACGACGATGTCGTCGTGTAACAAATTGTTTTTAAATGTTCGCCAAACAAACTACTATTACTAAAAACGAACGGACTAACAGACGTTTACTTAAAAAAAAAAAAATATATATATATATATATATATTTATAAGAAAATCTACCAAATACGCATCGTGCACATATCGGACTGCATTTTGATAGTATTATAATATTCTATATTATTGCATAGTACTTAGGTAGTGGATATAATAATCCAAAAGAGAGGAAAATATTATAAACATAATAAATGAAAGCTGCCTACGAACAATAATAAATAATAACAATATATAACTCCATTTTTTAATGACTTGTGCTAAATTATAGTTTAACGTTTTTGGCTTCATTATATTGTGTATATTTACGAGGCCGCGAATATTTATAATTTAATAAAAAAAAAATATATATATATATATATATATATATATAGAAAATAAACCACGTAATACGCCTTGACGTTACAATATTAAGCTAATTTTTTTCGCATTCGAATATGCTATTATATATAAAAATAAATATTAAATCATTTACTATAATTCATAAAGTTTGTGAACTTTATTAATTTAAAATGTAAATATAATCCTGAAAGAAGTAATTCAAATGTCATACTTTAATTGAATTAGCTTCAGTAGAATGTGACATTTAATTAATAGATAACATTTGCATGCAGTAATGAAAAGTAAAAAGATTCATTACTGAAAACACCTACTTGTATACACAACGGGTTAATTAATTCAAAATTGTCTACGTATATAGGTTGCGAGGAGATAAAACATTATATAATTTTTCATTCTGTGGTAAATTATACGGCGATTTTAACATTGGAAGTATAATATGATATATGTTTATTGTATTCCATATCGCATAAAAACTTGAGTAAATAATGAGAGTTAAAAATTAAATATTAATATATTTTTTTTTTTTGGAATTCGTGTATATTGATTTTTTGTTCAAATGGTAGCGAGAATCGGCATTACAACAATGTACGGTTTTTTTTTTATTTTTTTAATGTGAGGATCTGACGTAATAATTATTTTGCTTTGATCTTCAATATAGAGAATATTTCTGGGCTTAAATGAAAATTCGAAATTATTTTGTAAATAAAAAAGCATACAATTTTCAATTTTAATAACCAATGTTTGAAAATGTATAGTAATTGTTTAAAAATCCTTCTCATAAGTTGTTCATACATTAATTTATAACTATCAAAAACACAAACCCACAATTTCTTTTAATAGACATTAAAAGTGTTGAAGTTCAAATATTGATGAAATTAGTTATTTAAACAAAAAATTAAAAATAATGATTTAAATTTTTTATTTTAATATTTAAATATTGAATATTAATCAATTTGTACAACGAATTAATTCAAAACATTTTACGGTACGTCTATTTTAAATTACAAGTTACATACGATATTTTTTATAAAAATTAGTTCAATCTACTAAACTAAGAAAATTATTATAATAATATAAGCTGACGCAAGCATATACTACATAAACATATAATCAATATAATGACGTATTGGTTATTAATAATAATTTAATAATATTAAAAATACATTCAGTTATATAAATATAATATGATTATTTCTGAGAAATTGAAGTAGAACAGTGATTTATGTCTTGTTTCCTTTACTGAGATTCGTTTTATTGTATAAAATGAATTATCGTCAAATTTAAAATTAACACATTCATTGCAGAGACCTAGTATAATAATTACATTCAAAACCTAAAATACAGCAGTTTCCTTACATTTTTATTTCGTTTTTTTTTTAATTTGACGGAAAAAATTTACATTTTAATCTCGATTACATACAAATTAGTGAATTTAATAATTAATATTATAATGATGTCATTAATTTTAAGATATATAAACTGAAATCTACATTAAAATAATGCCAAATTCTTGAATAAAAACGGAAAAAAAATTTACTTTCTTTGTTATTTAAATCATATTGTTTTTTACCAAAACATCAGTTTTAATTACAACTCTATTTTTGTATTTCGTTTTACGAACTTACCTAATGAAGTATAAACTTGATAAATCCGTCAAGTACAATATTTTAAAACCTGAAACATAATAACGTGTTAAGTAAAAATGATAACTATACAATTTGTGATTCTTTAATAATATATTTAATGTATTTTGTTTACAAAATTTTAAATGATTTTGTTTTTAAAATGTGAGAAATAAACATTAAAATCATTCAATAAAGAGAGTGTAGTGAAACCCCCTCATGCGACTCCGTGTGAGCGTTTTATTTTTACGTTCTGCAGCGACGGAATAGTTTGAAAAATGTTGTTGGTGTTTTTTTTTTTCATACATAATAAAGACATTTTTCCGCAACTTATTTTCTACACTTTTACCTGCCGTGGTCTAACGATCAAAAAATGATTTAGTGCCGAGGGCGTGGATATAATAATATATTCATCATTGCGGTGGCATAAGAACTGTACGAGGTCTGCAATGGGTTGAACACGTTCGTATTCGTGGGTTGCTGCTCAGCCGCAGTGTTGAATATATCATTCAGTTAAATCCCTAATCCTTATATTGTTTGTGTGTTGCAGAGTAGATAACTGACGCATTTGTGTGTGTGCGCGTCGAGCAGGATGATGAAGTTGAATCCGATGTATCATTAATGGATTCGTATAATATAATAATAGTCACATTGTGTACACCTCGTTATTATTATTAAATATTGAAATTTTCACTGTCGAACACAAACAGGATGGTAGGTGGAGTCGACGATATTTAATAAATGTAGAGGTTTTTTTTCCAAATAACAGCTACACGAGAACGATTTATCGTGTCCAGCGCACCCTTTTTTATTCACAAACCCACGACTGCACGTACACAGTATAATATATTATGTTTATGCCCAAAACATAAACTCTGTGGGTACCTATATGTATAAATTATTATAGCCGAATCAACATATTTCCATTGTTTAAGCAGTAGGTACCTATAATATTGTGCAAGTGTAGTCTTACGTAGAATTTCACGAGTGTTTAGAAACGTTCAATTATTGCGATACGGACTATTCGATTGATGAGTAGTGTGAGTGTTTCGATTTTTGCGTTGCGTGCATAATTATTATTCACAATGATATTTATTTGCAGCTAACGCAGAGTATTTGAATAAAATATTGTCTTGATGACATGTAATGCGACTGATGACCCTGCGCGAGGAAGAGAAAGCTTTTGTGTTCTGAATTTCATTCACATTCCACAAATCTATGTTTACATCATGTTTTAAATAGTCGATATAATATAACATCCGCATTGTATTGAAATAGTGAAATATGGTAATGTACATACTACACTACAAAACAATAATATCGGTGATTCTTATATCTCCTATTATGATACTACTGCATTGCATCATGAATGGTTAATGTTGCGGAGAAGGTTTTAAATCATTCAGGTTTTTACATATTATTATTATTATATACAATTAATATTATGCTGCTTTCTTTTGTTTTTTTTTTCATTTAATGTTGTGATGCGATCGCATCGCGTGTTTATAATTTTGAATATTCTACTATACTGGTGTTTGATACGCTGCTATAGATACGCGCAGTTATTGTTTCACGTTTTTTTTTATTAAAAAAAAAAAAAAACACAATGCTTTAAAGATAAACCTATAGCTAGGTGTTCCAGTTGCCAAATGAAAATTAAAAAAAAAAAAAACATTTTCTAATCTTGCAAAACATAGTCATACCTTTGCGTATTTATTTCAAAATCTATTAAACTTGATAACGTTTTCGTTGAATATTACATAATATTATATAGTATTATAATCGTCAAAGAAAATGTTTTTTTTTTCTAAATAAATTTGTTTTATACAATTTATTGAAAAAAAAGTGCACACGTTTTCACGCCAGTCACCCAAATTGATTTTGCATTCAATATTAATAACTATATTTAATATTATTTAGTGTAACGAAAAAAATACAAAATACGTTATTTTTAAATTTTTGAAATAAATAGTATATAAAATATAATTATTAATTGATAGATACCTAAGTAATAATAGCATATTCACATATCCTGATCAAAGATTAATTGGTTTAAAACGGCCCATTTATACTTAATGTGTAACCCAAACCACCACTGACAAATACCAACATTTCAATCAATCTCAAACCCATGTCCAAAACACTTATTCTACAGAGGTTTTGTTTGACGTGGGTATAAATATAAAATTACCTACATGGACTCAAACATTCAAACTATTATTTTATAATTTGATTTATCAAAACTCAACATTAATAACACACGTGAAATGTAACACAGTAAAACGTCTGGTCGCAATAATTACAAATGTCGGTAGATATAATTTGTATAATATGTATTAAAAATTACTTTTTTGTTTACAATCAATACTCACACGAAAAAAATGGATAATATTTTTAGAATTTGTAATAAATCAAAAGTTTACAGTTTATTTGATTTTAATTTAAATTATTGAAATTAATAAACTGAACATTTTCTCGCGCATCATCATTTCATAAGTATGTAATTGCATAATTTGAAATGATTTTGTCAGAAATATAATTATATAACCTGCTGTTTCACAGAGATATCTCAATTATTGGTTTATGATATTTTTTAAAAACTCCATTTTTATGTAGTCATGATGGATTAATGCGGTCATCTGAATAAAATCATCAATTTTATAATAAATTAAATAATGTAAAAAAATGGAATTCTTGTTTTTACGAAACGCGACAGTACGATGATTATTGACACTTAAAAATTTGAGAATATCAGACATTTTACTTTGAAACTATTTATTTTGGAATTTTAAGCACTTTTATGTACGCATGTAACAACTTATTTAAAGAATTCCGTTAGTACACATCGTATAATTATCTTACGTGTTACTCTGCAGTTTTTCTGCCAACTAATTATATAATATTTTTAATTTATTTTTTGAAATTTAAATAACAACTGAATATATTAACAATATTCTTATTTTGATTTTGATCAGAATAAAATATGCACGTCGCAAACAAACAAACAAATAAAAAAAAATAATATTACTCATTTTTGATGATAAGCATCAAAAATTATGCAGAGATACCATACATAGTGTGGTAATTTTTCGATGTTAATTCTAAATAAAAACTGACAATTTTTGTGCGTTAATTTATTTAAATAATTAAAATTAGTACCTTAAAGTTATAAATTGTTTTAAAAGAAAATTCATCCTCTTGAATTTAAATGTTTTGAATACAGTTTACATAAATTAAACATTCTAGAAATTAAAATAATTTTTGCTAAATGTATCTTATGGTTTATAATAGAAGGTTAACCCCATTAAATTATATTACAGAACACTATGGAGAGAATGATAATTTTTATCTTTTCAAACGTTTTAGATTTGCATTAAATTATTAAAATACGTTTAAATTCTTACAATGTATCGTACAATTATCTGCTATATCTTTTTAAAAATAATTTGAATACTAAATTTCATGTTTGAATACTTTGAATTAGATTTGACCCACCGAAAAAAATCGTTAAAATCGTTTCATAAACAATTATTTAGCGAAAAATACTTTTTACCGTAAATATATATACTAATAATATAATTTACGTGATTTTGACCATCATTCATCAAAACGAACTAAATGCCTCAAGAGTATTATTATTATAATAATTGATATTATTCTATAGTACTCCGTGAGATATTCACCCAAAAAATGTAAAAATAGATCATGGAACATCGAACGTAATAATAATAAATTGTCATAGCATAGATAATTGTTTTAACAAATTGTATTTTATTAATAAAATCATCGTGCTCAAATCTAAAATTCGCTGACGACTCGACGTGTGTGTGCTTATTCAGACGTGATTTTAACTATCAGAAAATATTTTATCATAATATTAGGGGCGGGCTTCAATACACTTTGCATTTTTTTTTCTAGTGGTTATAACTATACGATGTTGTTTTGGTACACATTTATTGCATGTCTTTTCGAATCGGTAATCGTAGTTTTTTTTAGTCAGAGCATTTTATGAGTACATTATTTTACACTTTTAAGGCATCAATGCAATTTGTGTAGCGTATCTTTAGTTTTTTTTTTTTTTAAATTGAAATTTGGAAATAACATTCCTTAGTCCTTATTAGAATTATTAAATTCGTAACTATAACGCACAAGGTTATAATATTTTAGTCGTGCAATGGCGAGATGCACTGCACCGGGGCGGGCGTAGGTAGCTATTCGTTTTGGGTCCGAATACTTTATATATATTGTCGTAATTTTATATAATACGAACATCGTTTCGACGAGATATTACGTCTGGTACCAACGGCAGTCGGATGAACGTGACGCGTGCGCATGAATGTACCGCATTATATTATATGTATCTATAGAGGTATAATGTACGGGAAACGAAACGGAATACATTTTTCGGGATTTTGGTTATCCGTTTCGTATTATTCACTTGCATGTTGACAGAATTCCAAATGGGGTTCTGAAATAAAGTAGAAAGTGAACAAATTCCGCGCAACGGTCGATGCGACTCCGTAATTTGACTCGAAAATACGTAAGTACTTGCATTATCATACGAATGCATGGAACATCGAATATCAAAAATCTTCAAAAATCTTACTCGTTTACTCGTTCGTTTCGATGACTATCTGTTAGCTTGAATATGCAATTCGATCAAAATTCAATATTATTTTTCCGCAAAAAATCCATCGTTAATCGTATCACAAATTATATAAAATCAGATGGTACACTTCTTGATTTACTGATAACACGAACCTACCTCAATATATTATGGCCACATAGGAGAAACAAATTATTGCAATACTTTTTACCATAATTATTGTATACAAATAATATTCAATACATATTATGTATTAAATGTATATTATGAGCAATATAAGCGTCAACACTAATGAAATTCCAAAAAGTGGTCTAAAATTGGAGTAGCTTTAATGTATGGATAAGTCAGTGGTAAGCTTATATTTATTCTAACTACTTATATTTGTTAAACTCTACAGATATATTACAATATAATTAACTTACGTGTGTAAAAAAAGGTAGAAACAAGAGAGTACAGCAACATAAGAAAAAAGAAAAAAAAACAAATAAGAATACAATTAGATAAGGTTATACAGTTTGGTTAATTTTAAAAAAATTATGATTTTATTACAAGGTTCAAGTGCTTCATATATGTGATCCGGTATATTCAAGGCTGTTCTAGTATCTGGATAATTACAACTGTATAGAAAGACATGTTTAACACTTAGTGCTTTCCCACAAGTTCTACATTGGCCAGGTTCTTCGCGTCTCATGAGGAAACAATGAGTAAGCCAAGTATGTCTAATCCCGAGTCTGTTAATTACGACTTCATAGTGTCTTTTGGTAAGGAGTATTGGCCAAGGGTTATTAGAAAGTTTAATTTCGTTAAGTTTTGTTTGTAACGACACCCAACGATGTTGACACTGTTGCAGTATCGGGGATTGTATGACTCCCTTCATGTCGCTCAGGGAACAAATTTGGATTGAAATAGCTTCAGGAGAGTTTATAGTTCTTTTAGCGTATTGTCTGCTATCTCGTTGCCAAGGATTCCAACGTGGCTGAGAATCCATAATAGCGTAACGTTTTGATTAAATAGTAATTTAGTAGAGAAACCTGATTTTGTATTTTTCTGGATATGGTGTTGGGTTGGTTTATATTTCAGATACTGTTTAAAGAACTTAGAGAGTCGCTTAATATGAGTGCTTTGTCTATTTGGTGTTGTTTAATTATTTCGAGTGCTTGAGAGATCGCATAGGCTTCTACTGTGTAGATAGAGTAGAAGTCAAGGAGTTTGGTCACTTTTATTATATTTTCGGATTATACCGCAGCCCCTACACCCGCTTCCGTTTTAGATCTGTTGGTGTAAAACCTGGTGTAATCCTGATAGTCTTTCAGTAGTGAAAGGGTCAGGTTTCTAAAAGTATTGTCTATAGTTTCACTTTTAATATGTAAGGAGAGATAGGTATTGGCATGTAACTCCATTACCCACGAAGGATTGGTAGGATACTTATGTTTAAGTATTCCTGAGCAATTGAACTCGATGTTGTTAAGTTTTATTGTGTTTTCCAAGTTCGAGACAATGTTGTTTTGTGTTCTTCTAGTTTTTTGAAGTATGGATTTTTGTATTCTTCTCAGATCAAGCGGAGGGGTGTTTGCAATATTGAGGATGCTTAAGCACTAGAATGAAATGCACTTGTGATAAGTCTTAGGCCGTGTTGTGGATAGTCATTATCATTTTGAGTGCAAATTGTTTAACGTCAATGTAGAGAAAAGCACCGTATTCTAATTTAGACAGAATGAGGGATTTATATATTTGTTTAAGAGAAGTTCATTTACTCCTCCCGCGTAGTATGCGATAATAACTTGATGATGTTCAATTTTATTAATTTTGCTTTTCACATTTCTTTAAAGTGGATCTGCCATGTGTTTTTGTTATCGAAGATAATTCCGAGGATCTTTATGGTTTTATTATATGGTATTGGAGTATTGCTTAAATGTAATTCTAACTTGTTGTATTTTCTGGACCTGGTATAGAGGGTGCAATGCAGATAGTTTTATTAAGTATTCGAATACTTGCATTTAAATACTTTTTTGTATTTCAATTACTTCTTAAATTCTGTTTGACAAGTGCATTTTAAACATTTTAAAAACACTTTTTCTTTGTATTTTATTCCAGAATACTAAATACTTTATTTTTCTTCTTTTATATTATTTACACATCAAGAAGTAGTAACTTCTTTACACTTAAAAATATTTTCCTATTTTACACCACAATACTATAAAGACAAGGAGGAAAACAAATTTTGATCTCTGGTATTCCTTCGAGAACGTAATGTAACTAAATACATTTGAATTTACCGAACTTTTGTTTGTGTAACATTTCACGCCACATTTTTGGTAAGCAATATTTTTGACTCTTCGTAATGACAAAGAAAAACCACAGGTAGTAGCAAGAATCAACAATGAATTAGTTATTCGATTCGAATTAAAATTTTTGACGACTTAACGTAATGTGTACGTAGAGCAATCAAAAAATCACGAAGATTAAGTATTTGGCGTGAGTGCAACGGCGTCATATTATATTATTTTGTGGTCATATCACACAAAAAAGTTAGTGATACGTAGTCAATCAACAATAATTTCACATAAAGACTTATTTTCCCTATTCGTGATGCCACTGATTTGAGGTAGGTTTTATTAACTTACAAATTTAAGAATTACATGGACCGAAAAGGGAGTGCATTATCTAATTTTATATAATTTGTGATCGTATCATGTGACGAAACTGTATACTGTACAAACGTGAGTAGGTGATAATATTGGAATCTAAACGAAATAATAACATATAATACCTATGAAAAATACTCTAAAAATTTTTTCTCAAGAAAACAGTGTATCAAATAGGTTATTAATGTGGTTTTAACTTTTGAGGTAAGATTACTATAAGACATTAATCTAGATGTATAATGATATTTTATTTTTGAGATGGAACACATTGTAGTTAAAATTATTACTTCACGATGTTACATTTTGCATTGAACTACAAAAATCTTTATTGTACTTGTTTTAAAATTAAATGTATACATCTTAAGTAAATTATACTAATAATTACATCCTCAATAATAATATTTAAATAATGTATATCGAAAACTAATATTGTTAATCTTATTTTTATGTTTATAACATTATTTTATTATATTACTTATACAATACTAAACAGCTTTCATTTGAAATGCAATATATATCATTACAATTTTATATAAGTGATTTATAAAAGTGTATTAAATAGAATTAAAAATAAATAAATAATCAATAGTTCAAAAAAATTGGACTTTTTACTTTAACTTTAATAGTTATATCATATAATATTATAATGTATTATATTAAAAAATTGATTTTTTTTTAAATTTATATTTTAAGTTTTTTCTAAAAAAATTAAAAAATCCAAGCATATTATATTATTATACCCCTGTAATTTCAATAATATTTATTACTTTGAAACGAGTATTATCAAATAACTGGCCTAAGACACTAAACTCTTTGATATCCCACCAAAGCAGGCTGCCTTCATTTCTGAATAATTGACATGCACAAGAAATTTGTTTGAAGATGGAAACTTTATTGACTTTATATTTGTTCATATATTCTGGGAAAATTTTATTGGATAAAGATGTCATTTGCAAGACAAGTGCGCGTGGAACAGAAAAATATTTTTATTACCACAACGGCAGTGTGTTGTATGATATTTCCATTGATTAAAATATTCAGAAATACTCTTGTATTTAATACAATTTTTAATTGATAGCTTTGTTAAATAGAATTAACAGAGGAACCGCAGTATATAAATGCTCGTAAAAAATGAACCATTTGAGTAAAAACTTAAATTGATCACTAACGCATAACACCGAGGTATTGTTGACTTCAATTTTAACTGTCAATGATTAAGAATATTTTTATTAGTTTTTAATAACTAAATTATAAAAATATATTTTATGATAAAATTATATAAATTTAAATTATAATCAAATATATGTTATACATTATAAAATATATTGTTTGGCTAAAAACATATTTTTTTTTCATTTATCATTTTTCTATTCATTTTACCTAGTAGGTACCTATTGTATGAGTATGTCTTAAAAATATATTTATTTTTGACAAAATATAATTGCTGTTTGAATATTCCATCTAACATTATTTTAAACTCAAGATAATTTAGTTTGGCTAATCTTAGATCATGACCTAAAGTCAGGCGGGATTGTATGGTGCTATTACTTTTATTCAAGTTTTTTTATGTAATTTACTAAACTTAATTTTTGTAGATTATAATCAAAGTTTATGATTTTAATTGCATGATGCATGGTTGCATCAATATTACCAAAACAAATTACGTTATTGTAGTAGATCGTTGTTAGGTAAGGGTTTCCTTTCATATTATAACCCTTAGCTAAAATAAGTTATTAATAAATTAAAGTTAATCTTTCCTATTGAATATTATCAAATATTGCATAAAATCACCAAGAAGTATTTAACTAAAAAAATAATGTTTGTATAGTTCATAATATCTCGTTACCTATTAAATAAACAAAATACGTATAATATTATTTTCTTATCTGAGAACCGTAACTCTTACAACGAATCGGAGGAAAAATGTATTTACTGAAATATAATGATATTGTTGTCACTATAATATATTATAGGATATTATTATAATGTTTGAAGTATACGGCAGAGATTAAAATTCAACGTTTCGGGAAAACGTCACGTGGAAGGATGTTATAACAATAGGTGCTTATCGCACAGACATTTTACAGTAAGATTACGAACGACGGACAAGCGGTCTACCATAAAAACGCGTCTTTCCGAAACCATTGTCTCACAAGTTGTCTGGAGGCGTTTGTTTACGATTAATCGTTATCACACCTTGAATATTTTATTTCAAAGCCCTCGTGGCCCGCAATATCCTGTGATATTACGTCGGCGATTGTGCATTGGTACAGTTAAATACAATTTGATTACAGCGGCTGGTACAGCCGTTGTAGTATTAATGCATTATGGTGCCACGTGAATCACTGTAAAACTCAAAAACAATTTTACGTACGAAGCAACACGCTTTTCGAAAGAAAAAGTTCAATTTTTTTTTTTTTATGCGCAAATACAAATGCTGTATTAAAAATTAACATACTATTATTGCGCGGTAAGATATTGGGACTTCTGTCTTTTTTAATTGTTTTTCATTTAATACCTACAGGGCAAAAAAAAAACGTTGACAGGTACGCGCAACGCAGTGTACTAATGTATTATGTGCTTATAATTTGAACGTTAATCATTTTATTATTTTATTGTTCGGATTGAATAGTGGACGTTTTATTTATTATTATTATCGTTGTTGTTATTGTTATGCGCTTAGTTTTGAAAATAAAAATAAAACGCACGAATATGTAAATTAAAATAAACACGACCGGAAATTCAAAGTAAAATAATTTTATGTTTGTCTATATGCATTATATAGTATAGCTTTACATTTTCACATAAATTATATTTCCCTCCTCGTGGTTTCAACAACTTGAGGAGGACAAACCGTTAACATTTATATTTGTTCGCAAATCTGTATAGAGTATAAAATAATAAACTGTTGAGGATATAATATAAAGAATGACATGTTCCTGTATAGTTATTTTAATAATATTAAATGAATACATTTCCAATTCATTAGAAAAAAATTAATTTCTTTGTATTATAGATAGTTTTTAATTGTGGTACTTTGTACCGTACCTGTATACGTTTTTAAAAATAAAATATTTAATGTTCCTATAGGAATCATATAACATGTATATTTTAAAAACCATGAAAGAACCTATGCAGTACAGTAGATTTTAAGTTTACATCATCAATGAGTAGATATACATAATTTATGTGTTAAGTTAATTTCAAGCAATTAGTATTACAATTTTAAAACATTTTAAATAGTTTATAATTATTCTAACTTAAAACACCTATAAAAAAATTGCTATGGATTTTTCAAATGTTTAAGCTACTGCAAGAACAATTCACGAAAAAATGTTTATTACATGTTCAAGCTTTTAGACTTATAAACCAATAACAAAAAAAAAAAAAAAAATAATAATAATAATAAAAAAAAGTCAATTACAAAGAAATAGCCAATATATATATTTAATGATGTTATGTCTTAAAAATGCAATAATAAATATTTTGTTAATAATTCAATTATCTAGGGTTATATATTTGCGAATTAAAACAACAAAAAAAACATAAGTCAAAAACCAGTATTGCAAAAATATTTCTATTAGTTTATTTTTTTGTTAGTTTTTTCTAATTGTTTTTTTTAAAGTACTGGGAATTTAAAACATTTGACTTCTTGAAAGCACCAACTATATTCAATTTCCTGCAAAAAACCATCCTCAAAGTTGTAAATTGAAACAATTTTGCAGCTTCATAAGATGTTAAGGCTCCAAAATAAAAAATAAATTTAAAACAATCACATTGCTGTAAAACCAATACATTCAGTTATCCATTTGAAATTTAAAATTAGAATTCATTCCTAAACTCCGATAATGCACCTACATCTTAATTTAACGCAATGTACAGCTGTAACACGTTTGAACACTGTTTGAAACAATCAATGGTCAATAAAAATATCTTCGATATCACTTTGCTATTAATATCTCCGATTGATAATTTGCAAAACTAGCTTTGTCTTATTACATTTCTTGTTAAAATACTTAAAAATATCTCGCCATCAATATAAATAAATTGTAATCTATCGGACAACAGTGCCTCAGAGGTTCGATTGTCGGACAATGGTTGAAGAGTGTCTGACGATTGGATTTTTTTCTGGTCCAATCCATCGAAAGATTAATGCCCCATGATTTGAGAACGAATTTCTTTTCAAGCTCCGAGAGAAGAGTGTAAATACCCGGTTTCAGGATTTATTTTTATCGCTCACTCATCGACTGAAATATCTCCCAACCCGATCAGTGAAATAAAAATAATTAATGAAAATACTGATAAAGTATCATTCTATTTATCTAAACTTGTCGAAAGACTTCCACGTTTCTAAAACAAATGATTCCTTCAACTTTATATTTAATATTTTACTTATATTAAGATTTATCCAATACTAATGACTCATTAAGTATTTTTTTAAAGAATTTTTATTATTTTTTAGAGTATTTTTAGATAGTAGGAGAATTAAATCCAGGAGTAACGAATATATATTTTAAGTGTAACTAAAGCATATCAATTAAGACAGATACATTAAACATTTTTAATTTAAAAAATATTGTACTCTATATTATATGTTAATTAGGTATATGCATTAATATTGTACTATTATTAAATATTACGTATGACCCAATTAACATATAATATAGAGTATAATATTATATATATATAATAAGCTAACATAAAGTATATACAAGTCAGTATTGTGATTAGGAAATACAAAATAAACCTGATTCATTGAATGTTATTCCACAAAGTATAATATGAAAACGGTATCTAAGCTTATTGTATCGTTAAAAATATATTTTATAACACATTGTTATCTATTATAATTGACACGTGAAATGAAAAATACTATTAAATATTAAAAAATAAGAACTGCAACAAATACAAGTTGAAAATAGGTACTAAAAATGACCTATTTTAAATATAGGTTATCTTAATGTCAAATTTGCAATCAATCAAATACATATATCTTCTTAAACAATCGATTATCTAAAAAATTATACTACTTTTACTAATTAACATACTGAATAGCAATTCAATTTAATATTATATTTTTAGGCTATGAGTAATTTATTGTTCTACATGTAATATATAGAAGATAGAACTTATTTTTTTCAAAAACAAATTTCATACATTTTATAATAATAATTATTATAAATGTATAATATTATTTAATATAATGTTACTAGCTATTATTAACTTATAAATTAATACTGGTGTACTGTAGAACGGTGTTAATAACTTGGTGGTAGCGCTGGTTTAAAATTCATCAAAATATTTTAAAAATATTATTATGTAATGGCGAAAAGTTTCAAGTCCTTACGAATAACATTTTTTGAATTATAAGACATCATATAAAATCGTTATTCTTCATTTAAATATCTAGTTTTGTCAACATTATTTTCAACTTCATATATATATCTAAAAAAAAAAGTATGTATTTTTATTTTTAATATTTTATAATGGCATTTAGAACAACGAAATGTAATATGACGAACCTCGTATTAAATTTTAAGAATTTAGCTACTAAAATTTTCAATTTTATGAATTTTTAACAACATAATAATTTGCAAAGTTTCGTTAGTTTAGGTATATATGTTCATATTTAATTATAGTATTAAACATAATATATATATAGTGTGTGTTTTATGTGTGTGTGCGAATATTTAATTACTTAATAAAATACAATTCAATTGATGTAAATTAAATTTCATTTTTAATATGATGTAATTGGCTTAAATGTAAACAACGATGTAGTTTGTATGCAGGAACATAATTTAAAGTACCATTTAAAACAAACATTTTAGATGATTAATGACCGTATAGTCATATTTTACACACTGTTGACTTTCTCTTCAAAACGTTACCTTTATCATTTTATATTATTAAGTTTCGAAAATTTATATTTACGGATAAATAAAAAATTTTATATTTATTTGACTTGAAATTCAAAAATTAAATAATAAAAAGGTAAAAACAAGTTATCCACACTAAAATCTTTTGATCAAAAGTTATTCGCACTGAATATATTGATATTAAACAACAAAACGTTATTTTTTTTAACACATTTATATATATATATATATATATGTGTGTGTGTATAGAATTTACAATTTTAATTCCAAACAATACGTTAGGTTATATGCTGTACGGGTTCCAAATGTAATTCAATCCATTTTCCACACATAATATATTATTTAAGTTTATTGAACATTAATTAATCTCTTCTTCCAAAAACACCTGTGCTTGGGCTGTACATCCCAGAAACCTTACATTATAAATTTAAACTGTATTATGAAACATGACACGTAATAATTATATTATTGTCTTTATAAGTTCAAAAAATAATTTGTGATTTACGGTTTGTAAACAATATAATAATAGGACTTCATTGATTACAATGACATCACATCCTATAAACTAAATTATTATTTTGGAATAATAATGAATTCTACTTATTTCAGCAGGCACATGAACCAGGATGACTATACGATGCCGATCTCACACAAAAGCGGTCGGAATGATCGAAGGGTGTGTGCCGCTTATGGGCGATGACGAGTGAAAACAAAGGGACAAAAACGTATAGAAAATTATATTGTTACCAGAGGAATCAAGGGAGTGTATAAAGTTTTAGCCAACAACAAGAGCACCAGAAGTGGGCACAAACGCGTAACGCTGAGCTGAATGATTGACAGTGCAATGTAATATTATGTGTGTGTACTTATAACTTATACATTGTTATATTCAACTATAATTCGAATTAATGTATGTTGTATCAGTATTTAATTAAAAATCAAAAAAAAAAAAAAATCTATGTGATTACAATAATATTTTTAAAACCGTCGCCAATCATGCATATACATTATGAGTGGACGATGAAACTTAATGGCTTTTCGATGTAATATATTTTTTATTTTATATTTTAATCATGCCTTTCAATAAAGGTAGATAATTTTTCAAAATGTCCAAGTTTTAGATGTTCTTACTCCTTTGCGAATAGGTTAGTTATCGAGGGATAAAACATCTAAATAATTAAGTGTAAATTATTTAAAATATCTTTTGAACGTGAGTCATAAGTTTATACCGCTTAAACTTAAATACAACTTATAGTTATTAAACGACTTTGTGCTCAACTATTTTAGTGTTTTATGAAACTTAAATTAAACATTCACTCTGAACTTTTTAAATAAATGCATGAAACGATTAAAAATGTAATATAATACAACGATGTTCTATTCTCGGTGCCTAGTGCAATTTGAACAGTTACGTAAAGTTGTATTTAACTCGTAAGAAATGTTACTGTTTTTTTTTTTTTTTTATAAAAAAAAAAATATTTTGACAATACCTAATTATTGAAGGTGTATGTTGTGTAACGCCTAACTACGACCAAATTAAAACTGTTTTAAAACAACTCTTGGTAGTGTGCCACAAACACGGTTGATTTGAAGGTGCCGATAACATAGGAAAAAATAATAACCTTACTATCACAGCAAAACAAACATTTTCCAATACGCATTGAATTTAGTATTACGTCACAGGACGAAGGATGTAATTTAGAACTGATTGGACTTCGTTTTAGTAGCGAAATTACAGGGGGGGGGATTTCAATGTCGTATCCTCACTCCACAACATTTTTGTAAACTAGCAAACCATATTTATGTATTTATTTAACTATAAACATTTTTATTTAATATTTATAAGTACTATAGTACCTATATTTTATAAAAATAATACCAAAAAACCCAAATCCCCTATGATATATAGCTTAACTAAGATAATATCAGTTATTACTTCGTAATAAATACTAATTAGTGATCACTAATCATTAATCAATAATCACTATTGCACAAATGTATTAAAATGCATTATATTATTATATTGTATTGTACTATTGTGGTACAAAAAAAAAAAAATAAACCACCGACTGTTCGAATATTATTTTATTGTGAAGCGACGACGCAAATCAGCAATGTACCAACGCCAAATAAAATACATACCTAATGTATAACTTATAACAATATAAATTATCTATTAATATTATACGCCCTAAAAATAACATAACCCTTAAGAAGTACTTAATTAATTAGGATTAAACCACGTAAAATGGATCTTTTATCGTGATTTATAAAAACACTTTATACTTATCTAGGTACCAATAAAATTAAAGTACCTATAACACTTATTTTTAAACATGAATATTTACATATTATATAATAATTTATTTTAATGTGTATAAGTCTTAATAATTGTATTGAGGGTGCTTACGATAAAAACTAATATTTTTTTGGAGGGGAAGTAATAAGTGAAACGTACAAACATTTCACCCCTCCCCCTACATACTTGACCATTTTACGGCAATTATTTTTTCTACTCAATTGCAGTGACAATTAACTCGTTTTTAATTTTACACGCGTAAGTAAACACGTCGTGTGAATTAAAACTATAATGTAACATTGTGGATATTTATTATATATCAGTAAATCAATTATTTATACGCATAACACTAATATAGTAGTCGAATTTCAATTTGATTAACTATTTCGGTTAAGTAAACGCGACGTCGAAGTGTCCTATACAAACTAATAATGGGAAACGAGACTAGCAAGCGCTGTCGAATGTTATACTATATATAATATTGTATAAACGAAAACACTTTGCACACAATATTTACAATAAGAAGATGAAAATATATAAAATGATTTCCCAGATTGTATAACAGCTAGTGAACTCACTCGAGTTAACGCTTCGGTCGCCACGGACTAAATGACATATAAATACCGTATAATTTTCGATCGCGAATTTTTCACTAAACCAAAAATTCCTTAATACAATATTATATCATATTAAGTATAATGTCGTTGAACTTATCAAGAAATTACGAAACCCAATATATAATATAGTATCCCTTTAAGATGCGTCTTATTCGATTTTGCGATTAAAATAAATTAAAATATTTTTATTTGGTAATTGTTATTTTTTTTCTAGATCATGCGAACGTTATCAACGACCATCATAAGATGGTCTGTAATATATCTTACCGATCGAAACGTGTCGGCGTTCACGATATTCGAGATAACCGTGACCAAAATTGTCAAATGAATATTTACAGCTTAAGCTAATTTACGAAAAGCCGCGAAAAATATAAATTGTTTGAATACCATTTAGTAAAGGGTGTTCCGTCGTGAAATCCAACGACGTGATGGAGAAATCAACTCGAACATTATACTGAAAATCGTTCCATATAATTTGAACATATTTTTGATGTTTGAAAAATTTGTCTGATGTCCAGCCGATAGTAAGATACACGATTATTACACCGTATGAACATACGTATCAAAGGTATCTATCAGTGTGGTATTATTGTGTATAATACCATATAACTGCAAACCATACCAGTTTTCCCGCGAGTTCTAAATATTTAATCATGAAAATAATGCGTGGCATTTATAATATGGATACCAAAAATTAATTGGGAGGTTAAGAACGTTGCCCGAATAAGCATCGCATTAACATTATATTTAAATATAAAACTTGTGCCGATAAAACGATATTAATTTATGTCAATTAATAGGATTTATGGAGCTAAAGATTATGTTAAAAATTACTAAACTTTATGTTGTATTAATTCAAAGAGCAAAAAAGGGCGATTAATATTGAAGATAACACTATTATAATAAATTTACTCCAATTTGTCGGATACAAAATTATAGAAGGTATATTCAGATTTTAAGTGTTTTTTATCATACATATTATTATTATTATTCGTTAAACTGTTTATACATTTAGGTATAAGTTAATTTGCATGGTGGTTAGTCGCATGAAGAACATACTATGCTGTTTTAAATTGTGTGATATCCACAACAATTATTTAGAATATTTAATTAAATAATATCTACACTATTATTGAATATATATTCATATAAACATGCCGTTTACTACAATCTAAAAATACCATTATTGTAATCAAACATTAAAATCTGTAACTTTTACTAAGTGGGTAAAAATTTAAATTAAAATTGTCGTGTTATCTAGTTAATGTAGACAAAATAATATTACATCGCTCTATTTTTGATTAAGACACTTTGTACATTGTACGTCATTGTTTTGCGTAGACAATTAAATACAATTTTTAATTAACGAAATAATTCTCGTGTGGATATTATGAAAAAAAAAAAATGCAATTTAACTCCAATTGGAAACGATTTGGTGGTTAGTCCAGAAATCTTCAACGAAATCGTAATTGAAAATAGAAACTAAAATGACTGCAGGGCATAACTAGCACCACAAAAGCGACCAACTGCGACGTGTCACTATCACTTTTTAAAGCGACATTTTATTGATTCTAAATCAGTCACCACAATCCGATGACCGTTTAACAATTGAAGTTATCGCGAAATTCTGCAGTGTTTCCAAATGTACATTCGGAATCCAACTGATGTAAAGGACTGACCATAGAGATGTACAGGATACATATAGAGAGCACGTTGGGCGTCCTTTTCGCGTCACACATCGATGCTGCTTTTTTATAGGAATATATCCACCAATAATAAGAATACAAATAGAAGACAAATTTTGCTGTAATATTAACTGCCACATTTGAACACAATATTCTGTACGGATATCTGTAGAATAGCGTTAGTCTTAATTTAATAAGCCGTTTGCTTATTTAGGTCAAATGTATTTTATGCTTAGAAGAACCATCTAGTGATATAATCGAATAATTACAAATCGTATACCTATCGTATTCCTATCTATACGAAAAACCCATTTCGTACATTCGATTTTCAGACATCTGAAAATGTGGTACGTAGAATTTGTTAAGCACACCTACTTCCAAAAAAAAAAAAAAATTGGCGTAAGATAAAATAATAAAAAATAACATCATTGTAAAACTGCACCAATTCATTTCACGCTTTTCTCAAAATCTAAAATATTAACATTCTCCTGTTTCTGATTCCTTTATTATTATTTTATAGGGACGCAAATTCCTGGAAAATCATTAAATTTCAATGTACACAAAACGTTTGTTTTTTTTTCTTTTTAACGAACGTTCTATAAAAAAGTTTCAAAAAAAAAATAAAAAATATATTTATGTAACGCGTAGAACAACATGGTTTAGAAATTATTTACAATTTTGTGTACCTATGCATTAAAACATTTAATTATTTAAATTTTAAATATTTTATAAAATTGAAATTTAACTTTAAATTTACTAACAAATATTTTTTAGATGAAAGAACGTATAAATTGTCTATGTGATTTTACTGAAAATGAATTTAGTAAGTATGAATTATTAATAATTATTATTATTAATCAATGGTTATTGTCTGTAACTCTAAAACTCGAAAACAAAATGATTCCTTAGTAAAACCCTAGCGTGCTAAAGACTGATTTGACATCAAAGACCTTTTATGACGTCATTTTCGAACGCTGCTTTTCCCTTTATTGATCAACCTCTTTCATCAATATTCGTGTATTTGTACAAAACCATATGTGGTCATGCGGAACAACAAAACGCACAGACAATTCATGCACGGTAGGTATATAGTCAAAAGTTGTCTCGTTAAAAACGAGTCGAGACACTTATTGTGAGCAAAAAAATTACACGCGCTACCGACATATCATGATTGCAGGCAGTAACAGTTTGTTCCGAAAAAAACCAACACGCACAAGTTAAAATTCCGATTGATGATGGTCATTACAGTCTGAATTCCTACGCTATAGTAACCGATAAAATGATAGTGTCATATAAAAATATCGTTGGTTTCGGTAGGCTTATCAGAGCATGTAATATCCGAGATAAGAAAATTTAAGTATATTATTTGACCCCTTTTGTCCGCTTCGGTTACGTGAGTAATTAGTTGGTGTACATTTCAGAAACTGGGCCAAAGGGAGTTGCGTGTCCGCGTACGTTTTCCAGAAACGAAAAACCCATATACCATGTTTACATATTATACACTATACATATAGATGTGACCTTCCATCAGTTTGAACATGGTAATAATTAACCTTATCCTGAAGGAAAATCCTCGTGCTACAGTATTAAAATCACAATTTGCCAGCGAAGGGTCTTCCGTCAGCCAGGACATGTGAACCGACGAATTAATTGGTTCTCTTCCGGTCTCCAGAGCAGAAGGGACACAACACTAAACCGGAGTTTAATTAAATTTAGATTTGTTATTTACAATTGTTATTCTTTTTATAAACGCGTGTATTATGTACGTAATGGAAGCACGAAATACACCTGCAGCCCGTATTTGACACGGATTTGTGCACTGTTTAGTATCGAACATTTGGGCAACAATCCGAAATGTTTTTGACATAGTACTGCGTACTACTGTCCTAAATTTCATTAATTAAATGTGCTCGTAGAGATTTCGCTACATTTCATCGGATCTCTGTGCACGCGTTTAAACTTTTCATTAAAAGTTTCAAATCGTTAAAAACGTAACTCGAATTCCGAAATAAAGCTAATAAAGAGTTTTAGAGGCTCTTTAGTTAGAATTGTTTCTCTTTGAAACGGAAGTTTGAATGAATAGTGATAGTAAACTAAAATTATAATTTATTTAATTTTATGTATAATTTTTTATCGTTGATTTAATCATAAATGTATCGCTATGCAAATAGAAATGTTAAGAATCGTTTGCCAAATGCCTGCAAAGTAAGTTTAAAAAACTTAACATCCTACAATGATCATTAATTTTACAGTAGATTATTTAATAACATTAACTTTATAAATAATAATATTCGTATTAAAAAGATATTTTTTTCCAAACTATTTGACGTGTTGTTCATAGTTAAATTTAAAAATTGAATAAAATCTTAAAATTAAAAAAAAAAACGAGTTCATAAATAAAATAACTTAAAAAATAACTCTTGGTAACTATTGAACTTGAATGTATTTTATCTGAGCTGTATAAGTGTAATATAATCGATTTTTATGTACCTAAATAAACTATCCTATAAATCAGGGACGAGAAACTCGAAGTTATTAGATGGCCAATTTTAAGAACTTAAAAACATGTAAGCCAAAGAGTATAGAAAATAACAAAAAAAAAACATTACAAATTAAAATGTAAAACACGATAATAATAAAACCAACGCTGTCGGTTAATGTAACATGACAAATACGACTAAACTGATAAAATTAAATAAGTACTTAAAAACTGTCTCTGTAAAAATATATTTAGACATTTAATAAATATGCTGCAGTTCAATACTTAAGTTAATATATAATACTAGAATTAATATCTAAGATTTACGAAAATACTAATAAAATACAGATCAACGGTGACATTTTATTAAATAAAATTTGAAAAAATAACACGGGCCAGATAAAAATGGTACGTGGGCTGGATGTGGCCAACAAGCCGCCAATAGCCCGTCCCTGCTTTAAAGTAAATACTATGTACCAAAATGAAGTGATAATCAGATTTTTATGACTTAAGTTCCATTAAAGAACTTGAATTATCCAAGAATTGTTAAAATTGCACTGTAATTAGCTCAAACGCAAGATAAGACGCGATTTTTTTTATCTATAACAGACAATTATTTCATATCATCAGAATATGAACTGAATAATATATAATATTATATATGCATAAGCTACGCATGCGTAACAAATACACGAAGACAAAATTTATTTTTTTAATTTTTCAAAAAGCACATTACACCTGGCAAAAAATGAATACGACCGATTCACTATTGCGTTTGAATACCATCTGTTGTACAAAAAAAAAAAAAAAACAAACCGTTTTTTGAAATAGTGTTGAATCATGCTGTCCCGGATAACCTATATATAGACCGAACTTCGTTGTGTTCGAAAAAAAACAAATTGCGACACTATTTGTACGCAAAGCTCTTTTATATGTGCATCAAATCTGAACATCGAAACATCGGTTAGTCCCCCGTGATTCTGAAGTATGAACGGGAATGATGTATATTATATACGTATTTCGTATTCATCCGATGTAATTGACGGTCTCCATTTGAGTGGTTGACAGACAATATTTGCTTTGAACACGAGAACAACATTTTTATTTTTGAAAGGGATCTCGGGACGACGAATCGTTATTGAAACTGAAACCGGCCAACGCATTCGGTGACGTGACCGATTTCGCATAATACGCCTACCCATATGTATACCACCGCGTCGTTTACTTTCGGTAACCCATTGCGCCGGGCTGTCTCGCATTAAGCAGAGTGTCATACTTAACGTAGTTTTTTTCCACCCAAAATATTGCCAGGCATTAATTCGAGCATTGGGAATAATAATTTTTTTTTTTCGGAGGTGTCGCTGCGTAACGCTGTACAAGTTGTACCCATTCCGGAAACTGCAAGAACAAGTTCGCGCGACGACGACTAACTGCACTGTTAACACGCAACCTCTGCAAGGGAAACCACTGAGAATTGGAAATTATAATTACAATAACAAATAAGAACGTTAATAAAATATGCATCGAAGTACAAAAAATGATATATCGGTGTGGCGGAATAATAATATTATACTTCCTGTTGATTTTGCCACGCTATCGAAACTTAAAATTCGATTTTGTTAGCTCAGTCACAAATCAAAACTTTTTGAAATCAGAGTTATCATTTTTAACAAGCTGTATTGATGAAAAATATACACCTCAAATTGTAAATAGCATGTAATACCGCTTGAATTTATTACTTACGATATGTTAATTAGCATTGTGTGTATTTTCAGTAGTTTAGTGTGAATCTATACAAATAATATGTCCGTGGACGCTGAGTTATTAAATTGTGATTATTGCAGTATTATTTATTAAAACATATTATTTATTTAATCATAGAGAATTATTGAAACGTTAAGCTTAATTTGTCTACATACCTACCTTCGCGTTTTGTTCATATTATTGTTATACACGAATGTTTTCGTAACAGCAATGATTATTATTATAGTGCAAAAATATATTCCAGGCTTTAACTTGACTTTAAATTTGTATCAACTATATGTAGAAGCTTATTAAGTTAAGACTATACGTACACAATATTTTAGTGTAATAGATATGAATTTGGCTTAAATTTTGTAATTATTTTGACTTTTCTCACATAATATGCCAGCTTTGAAAGCCATGGTGCACTACGTAGCTTATAATAAATGAACAACTTAAATATATTAGCCGGTTCTTAAATAAATACCTACCATGTGTTTTTATATTTTATAATAAAATACGAGAACAATGTTTTAAGAAAGGCGTTCAAGATGGCACTTTAGACGAAAGTAAATGTAATGGACTTGTTGATCTGTAGGGCATTTTAAAGTGTAATTTAATTTAAAAAGTGCAAACAATCTAAGTAGGAATATAATATTATATAATGACACCATTCCACTTGATTACCACCCACCTACCGTTGGTCATGCTTTTTGTGTAAACCTCAAATTATTTATAAAATTTTTTCATTTAGTATAATTTTTGGTGAAATATCTAAAAATAATGGAAATAAAAATAGAAAACTAAACAATCATAAAAAAAAAGTAAAAGATAATAAATACATATATAAGATGAAAAGTGTAAAAATAGAAATTGATAAATAGAACATTACCTCAAGTTGTATTTGTATTTTTAGAACTAGACAACAACACACACACACCTGTCCCATTCACTTATAGCGTAGTAAATCAGCTTAGCATTAAGACAAATTACATTTTTCTATAAAAGTTTTTAATGTTATTCAGACCGATGATAAATGTATTTAAACAGTTTTTTTTTTATCACGAGAATGGTATTCCAATTGACATGCAACTACGTAAGTGTTCGCTTAAATGTATCACATTTTCAAAAATAAACGCTATTTAACATTATTATTTTCTTCAAAAGCGACAGTTAAGTTCTTAGAAATATAAATAAAATATGCCGTAGAAAAAATTGTATTCATTCTTTAAACTCCTCTAAAAATAAGAAAGCGTATTTCTAATGTAAAATAATTCTTTGGAACAGCATTTCTATGCATAGTACAATTCATTGTTTTAGGTAATACGGTTTGAAAAAACAAATAAATGTAACTCATAGTCATTTGAAATGAAAATTATATCATTGTTCAAAATCCATTATTCCATAAGTAATTTCTTCGTGATTTTGGCACAACATTTGAAAAAAAAAAATGCTC
Organism: Pentalonia nigronervosa; assembly: GCA_014851325.1. Taxonomy (NCBI): domain Eukaryota; kingdom Metazoa; phylum Arthropoda; class Insecta; order Hemiptera; family Aphididae; genus Pentalonia; species Pentalonia nigronervosa. The sequence goes on along the minus strand of JACXSJ010000828.1, from coordinate 66,390 downwards.
GATACAAAAAATATTAGCACACAAACAATTTTACTACCTAATAATAATTATATTTAAATTTATTGTTTAGAATGTATGCATCATAATATTATAGTACGCCCGGAAGTTTACGAAAATGTTGTTATTTTGTAAACGCGTAGTACGAGAAATTGGGGAATGTATTGTTTCGTAATAAAATCGCATACTTGTCCTCGTGATTTTCGGATCCCAAGCTTAATCGTATAAACTTTATACTTGCAGTAATACGTTTATTTTTAAAGTTTATATCAAAAGTTATGTAAAACACTCTAGAAACATCACAAAGTTTTATGAAATTTGGTTAATGAAATCGTACTGTATAGTATTTTGTATACTGCACATTACACAATATGAATATGATGTGTTTTGTGGACACACATACAAACGTACTTATACAATTACAGTTTGATTATTATTTCAGCGTACAACATTAATTTTGTTATCGTTGTATTTTCTTCTGTTTAATTTAAATTTGTTATACAATAACATTTTTGAAAAATACGAAATAAAATAAATCGTTCTATTATCTTGTGGATTTTACAAAACTACAATATTCGTCACCTATTGACCTTACAAGTGTTTGTATCACGTGTACATTATGCACTCGTTATTGGACATTAAAATCGATGTGCATTAAGTTAATTCAGAAGTTAGGTACATATAACTTTTTTTTTTAATTCCCATTAGGCTAATGCGCATTACTTATTTAATTCAATTGATGAAATTGAATTAAAAAATGTATATAAACAGCTTAACGTGAATTAATATTTTCAGCCAAGGATATATTATTTTAACAATAGAGATGATATCCATTTAATCATGGAAGATGTACTAAAATAGACCATTATATTTATAGAATAAAAAAATATTCGAATAAACTTTGGTTGAAAATCATTATTGTTTTAGATGCATTTAGCCAATGTTTAATAACTTGATGCACATTCACGTCTGCAGATTATGTAAACGGGATACATTCATTTTTAATATCAAATATACTTAGTTAAGACATAAATGAACAAAATATACATCATCTACCATTCTATCGTATTTATATTTTCTACTGTACTTTATATTATTTGTTATCATTGACATACAGAGACATACAACAGGCATAAAATACAGTAAACTTAAATTAAAGCGCCAAAATCACATCTTCTGGTTTGATAAATAGATAAAATATATATTTTATATAAACAAGGTCGGTAAAATATTTCAAATTTCGTATTTAAAAACTGAATAACGTTGTTGTATTTTTAATTCACAATTTAATAAGTATTTAGTACAAACACAGTTATATATTATATTATGTACTACGCAAAAGGGAATGTTGTGCACGTCATCACGTATCAGAACTCGAAAGATGGATAATAGGTCCGATGAAACATATAGTTACTTGTACGTTTATTGTACTAAACTCAATTTTGGTACGACTAAAAAATATCATAGTATAGTCGCTGTACTATATGTAATACCGCCAAAACAGTATTTTTCATAGACAAAACAAAAAAAAAAATAAACTAAAATTCTATGAACATCGATCGAGAAAACCATAGCCGACCTCGAACTGTTTATGTTTATTCTGTTTGGCCAGTTAATATATTATGTATTAAAGTTAATTATAATCAAGAAAAATAAATGCAAAAGAATGTGAAGTATAAATATTTATTATACTACCTATTTCTTTCATCTCTTTATTGAAGTACTAAAAACGTGAGTCATTATTAAATTATAATGTTTTACGATAATTTTATGCTTCTTAGATAATATTATTGTGAAACTGTATTATGCATTTTTTTAATACGATTTATAATTTTAACTCATTTTTACTCGATTCTGAAACGAATATAATTTTTATCATAACAGTAATGTATGATTAAATTACCAATGAATTTTTATTATTCTAACCATAAATTATTACATTTAAAATTGAAATAATTTTTTAAAAAACATAATGCACCATAATAAAATTTATACACTACCATAATGTATATAATCATAATTTAAGCATTACCACACTAAAAGCCATAAACCAGGCGAATAATGGTTCCTACTATAATTCCATACAAAGCATGATGAAATAATTAATAATCGCATTTATACATTGTTGTATGGAAAAGTATTCGGTTTAATATATTAATTAAAGTTAAAACCGTATATTCAATTTACTGAAAATTGTCAATTAAAATACGTAAATACAACGCAGGTTATAATGTATAATGATCTCAGATTTGTAGAGATATGATTGAAATAAATTAAATTAATTCATGCATCCAATGACCTACACTGGCTTAGGTCCAAAATATTTTTTATGTTAAAATTTAAATTTACAGGAAAGGGAGTTTTATTTTATTTTGATTGAACATAATTTTTTTGTAATTTTGTGTATAAAAATATAAATAGTTCCATTACAGTATTATATTTTTACCAGTTTAAAAGTAAAATAATTTGTAATTTATACAAATACAACACATTTACAATGATATGCAAACCACATATAACAGGTATTTTACCATTTCATTATTTCAACAGTTATTACGATATACCTTTAAATTATCACGCCTAATTCTTGACCATATTATAAAATCGGCGACCATCGTTAATCGTGATATGATTTATAAACTGCGTGTAAATAATTGTAAACAGAATAAAAAAAAACATCATTTATCATGCGTATGAACAGCAAACAAGATATTGGTGGGTCACAAAAATCATGTCTGAATATATTATTATTACGTCGTTATTGTGACGTAAGAAGGTTAGGTTTATCATTCGGGAGCGTTAACATTATGTATAATGTTTATGAATAATAAAATGTCACATAAAATATATAAATATAGTTAATATTTTATCACACCTTAACTATTCTACCTACCCATACATAATGTGTAGTGTGCCGTGAATAAAACAGTATAGACAATAAAACAATTCGGCATCGGAAACTGGTATAGATTTCCCGTCGAAAAGTAAATCGGTTTAATTTTAATGAACTCGATCTCCATAATACTGATTTATACACATCGGTTTGCCGGAATACCGACCATGATTTGTCTTTACCCCAAAACTCATATTTCCTTTTTTTCATTGATTATTACTAATTATCACGTTAATGAGAGTGAATAACAACTTATGGAAGGGGAATGTACTATGTTGATTAACCGACACCAACAAATCGCTACAACTTTGGTGTACTACTAGCTAGTTTATCCTAGTGAATTTCCAGAATTTATTTATTTAAATTACCATAATGAATAGTTACTAAATCCATGAGTATGAAAAGCCCGCGTATTCAAGTATTTTTAGTATTTTTAGTTTTTTAATTAAATATTATACTATACATTAAGTATTATTAACGAGGAAATACAAGTTGCGTGATCATTTCAGCAAAAACTCGACTTTGCAAATAACATTTGATATTTTTTTCTTTAATATTGTTATTATTATTGTATTACGAGCCGTTTCATTTTGTCACAATAACTGTAAAAGTAAATAGCAAAATTAACTTTAATTATGTCATGTTTAGTAAATTGTTGCACTAATATGGGTTCTGTGTAAATATGTTACATAAAATAAAAATTATGTATATTTAATTAAAGTTATTAATAATAATTAGAGTATTATTTTTGAATACAACTATTAATTTAGTATTACGCGAATTTATAGTTAGAAAACCGCTTGAAAGAACAAGTTTGCATTTTAAATTAAAAACGTAATGATTTTTTCCATATTTTTATTATAAATATAAAAAAAATAAAATTGCCATGCAATTGGAGGAAAATATAAAACTTAAGAATACTCCCATGAGATAAAGCAATACTCGCTTTCTTCATAAAAAACCGTTGTGCATTAAGCACTTTGCTTGAAAAACGACCATTAAATTCATTGAGAAAATGTGTGCATTCCGTTTGATAAAGAATCAACTTATTCAGAAACATATATATAATATATTGTTATATGAATAATAAATGTTTATAACAATAGTAAATAGCCATAATATCCATATCGAGCAGAACAAAAAATGACGAAGTACAATCAAACTCGTTTTTAATCATACAATTTTCACTTGACAGGTTTATTCGACACTAAAAAAACCATAAGCTATGACAATATCAGTATTTTATGGCACACATTGCAAATTGACGAAAAATTATTTATGTGAGTGGACAAATGTATTCGAATACATTTACTACTATATAACCAGCGACTATTAATTGTATGTAATATATTGTATACAATATTTTTTTCGTTAACTCGTAATTCGTTTCGTATACAATGAAATATATATGTGTGTGTGTCACTAAATTTTCAAAACAATTAATTTAACTTAATACAGTACGTTTTCACGAATCGAACCGTTCACAGCGCTCATAATAACACTTTCATTGGCAGAGACTGCTGTTAGCCGATTTGTCATTTAATTGTTTTTGTTTTTTTTTTTTCAATTAATATTTCGATAAAAAAATGTTCATTATGTATTTATATTGAATGTTATGCAAAACGTAATTTATGTAATAATTACTACGTATCACGGCCATATCTGCAGTAATTATTAATAATTTCCATGTTTCTAATGCACTCGTATAATATAAACCTGACCGAGATGTCTACAATGTCTGTTCTAAAATCGAACACTTTAAATACACAGTATTCGAATTCGTCATAAGGAATAAATAGATATTGAACGGTCAGTTCGATTCCTCGTACTCAATGCTAATACGGCTTTTCATTATATAAATAAATTGGTACAAGACACGTGAAATTGAATGACGCGTGTAGCAAACTGACATTTCTGGCTATATGTTTTCGTTCAAACAATACGCCTTTTAGTCTACCGCGCGAAACTTTTTTCAGCATGCACGATGGTACTGCGTCCGTATAAACCGAAAGGTGGTGGGACGATGGCTCAATTCTAACCTGCCCCCCCCCCAAAAAAAAAAAAAAAAAATTGCCAGACGTAAACGACCGTCGACGATGCGTACACCGACGTGAGGAAACGCCAAAACCCAAAAATATATTTAAGAAAAAAAAAAAAAAAAATACGTGCGCTTACCTCTCCGAAATCGTGACGGCGGCACTGGTCGGCGGGGTGTCGGACGCGAACTTCGATAGCGGTCGTACGGCGTGCGCTTGTGCGCGTCAACAGCGATATAGACAACGACACCTGTACGTGTGTGCGCGTGTGCGCACGCGAGCCTCAGCGGCGGTGGCGTTGGTACGCGTACGGATCACCACCACTCGCCAGGAACCGCGGCTCTGGAGTGTGGCACCAGCGGTATCGGCGGCAGCACCAGCGGCAGCAGCACCAGCACCAGCGGGCGGCCTTGCGTGTCGCCGAGGGTTGTCAACAGGTGCCGCGAGAGCGCGAGGCGGCTGCAGGGGTGGTGTGCGCCGCCCGGTCGTGCGTCTGGGGGGGGGGGACGCAGAGGGGTGTGGGAGACTTTGAGGGTCCGCCGCCGCGGGTCGTGCCGACTGCGCGTAGACCCGTATTCGGCCGCCGTCACACCCGCTGGCCCTTCGCGCAGTTTCCCAAACTACTAACCCCTCCCCTCCGTCGAGCTTCAGCTCCCCTCCGAGCCCCGGAAAACCCGCTCGAAAATTCGTATACGCAATCGCAACACGCGAACCCCCCCCCCACCCCCCTGACAATCACATAGGCCCGAGCAACGTATCTTATCTCTGTTCGTTGTCTTAATTGTGTTCGATAATGATTACGCGACAATGTCGTAGGGTACACACATCTAAATTGGATCTCGATAAAGTCTTTCAAAAAAAAAAAAAAAAACAAAACGCAATTTAATAATATTATTTAAATTAATTTAACATACTTCCCATCATTATTTACATGTGTATACATACATAAAAAATAATGAATAGGTGAGGTATATACGGAAAAAAATATGAAATAACTATTTATAATAAAATACATTTTGACCCATTTTAAAACAAGAAACACATTTTTTGACCATGCCTATATAATATTTAGACAGTTCAAAATTTTAAAGAAAATTGAAAATATTTTTAAAAGAATCTGGAAATCAATTACCCTTTGTAACAACTAAGGAACCAATTCGGATACACTGATTAAAATAAATATATATCTATTATTATTAGTATGTTGGAACAACGATTTAATTTCTACATTATTATAACTACTTAGACCGCCGCCGTGATCACTATTTGACGAGGCCCTTTAGGAAATACATTGATCTCATCCGAACAGACCAAGGCATTTTGGAATCATTGAGAATCAATTTTTTGAAAATATAAACCGTAATTTCAAAAAAAAATCGAGTGAAAATATCTAATTAATGTAAAGAATGATTTCATATTCCTTTTTTAAGGATTGGTCACATCCATATAATAATTTCCAGTCAAAAAATGTGTCCCTTTCAATCACGGCAAATATGGATGTATTATATTTTAAGCTGTTATTTTAATATCAATCTAAATAGATTTTCTAAATTCCAAATAAATTTATGGTGGCCTATTTACCTACCTCTATTTGTTGTATATAATATCATGATATTTCTATACGCATTCAGTCATAATTCATTTGAAATGCGCTATCTTTAAGATAGGCATTTTGAGTTGTCGTCTCGTCGTGTCAAAATGTACAAAAGAACACAAAGCGACGTATCGTTGTAAACAATTGTTATTGCACTACCAACCTACTTACAAAGACCATTGACATTTTATTATAACATTCAAATCAACTAGAAAATAGCAGATATTCAAATCAAACGAAATCACAGGTTATGAATAATATCGCAGCGTTATCTACAACGATCGACTATTTATTGTTGAATACTTAATAAGATTTCCTCTAAAATGAAACTGTTTTGTGATTTTTATTTATTTATTAAAATATATAATATATAACTTTCGGTCAAGTATCTACACTAGGATTCGATACTCAATCAAATGTTGATACTCGGAACTGGTACATTTTTTAACGCTATTTCCAACGTATGTCGTAAATTTGATGGACATCGGAATCGGCGGACCGTTTAACTGTTTTCGGTTGAAATTCCCATCCATAAAGCTTAGAGCAAAGTATTCGATGGCGTTCGTTATGGCCTCTTGAACAGCAAGTGTTAATATTATCAGACTCGAGTTGATATAAACATACTTTATCGCTGGACATAATACAGACTAGAAACATATGATATGTATTCCAGGTTTTAATGTTTGTCTCGTATTGTTATGTTTTTATCACCCTCATCGATATTCGTTTCGATAATTTACACAAACGTCCACAAAGCAATGTAAATAGGATTTGTGTATTAAGTGCAGTTTCAAACAATTGTGATAAAAAAAAAAACACACAGTATAATTTGCATCCAATATTTATTTTAAAATTCAAAATTATCACCATTGTTTTTAATTCCGAAATCATGTTTAAAATATCTTTTACGATACATTCAACTGTTGTACATATTTGAAAACTAATATAATTCGTCTACTCGATGCTGCGATAAGTTAAGTATTAAAATTGTTGTTGCCTACTTTAAACTATAAACACATTACTCTAAGCAATAAATGGATTTATTCTCAACATTAAATTCAATACAATTTGAGAAAACTTGGCAGGTAATATACATTTTTCAAAATTATAATCGAATTAAAATCAAAACTTCAACCATACAAAGGATTTTTAAATATAATAAAAGTAAGCAAAATTGTATGAAATTATTTTTTCCAAAATATTTAATATTAATGATATTAGAGGAGTACGGTGTAAATATGTGATTATGCGATAATATTTAAATACAAAATTAAACGATATAAGCTAATTACTTAATATTTGTTTTATTGCATATAATTTATTTATATAAGTAGGGTGAATATTTACCAAAATCATGAGAAATCATGATCATCCAGTTTTTTTCCTTTAATAATTAATTTATTTAAATTATTACTTTTGAAATTTTCAATTACTTAAAATAACTAACCATTTAATAAGTGTTTAGTAGTAACTAGTAGTACATAATTATAATAGAAAAAGAAGTTCTCATTTAAACAAAATAAGTTTGTGCCAGAGGTCACTTCTTAGCAAATACCATCAGTTAAATATATGAAAATATTAATATAGTCCTTAAGTATAATACCTATATTTTAAAATTACAAAAATTAGAATTTTATATTATTAAAGGAAAAATTTGGGATTAACATTGTTTACTTTAAATTATGAAGCATATTATATACTAGACTATACGTAGTTTTTTTTAAAATTGGGGATGCATCTAAGTCAAAATTTGAACAAAATTAAACTTTATATAGTATTAATGATACAAAAACAAGTTAAAACTTACATAGGTATATATTTATTCCGGTCTTCGAATACAAAAATTAATGAATATTTTCAAATTGCTCGTACCTGTGTAGTTTTGAAGTTACATAAAAATTTGATTAATCGAAATTGTTGAAATTATTTAGGTAGAACAGGTATACGTCATACAGATTTTTAATTAGTATTGTAATTTTAAAAAAATAAAGTATTTGATTACTGACTGAAGATACTCAAGTTTGATTTTTTCTCAAAATGTGTGTTGTGATAAAAATAGGCAGATTCCAATTAATATATAACATATTGTAAAAATATTTAATGTAACCTTTAACTTTGGATGCACCGTATTTATATATAATAATATGTCATTAAATTAATCAAAAGATTATACTTTGTAATTTTAAACCATTAAAAAAAATAACGAACGTACCTATAACTAACTTTTAAACTTGAAACGAGAATGCATGTATAGCGGGCTATCGATTTTAATTTAATTAATACTATGGTTATAATACAACTAAAATAGCTTACTAACGAGTCTTGTTTACTCTAAAAGTTCAGCAGCGTAATCCTATATACTACTATCACACTAATTTAGTTAACATCTATTCAGTTTTGGCACACAGTATCACACACACACAAACGCAAAGACAGCCACTTCAGATAATTTTGTGGCTACACCGATGATCATCACTGCAGATACTTATTCACAAGGGACATCATTACTACAATCCCAACAAAGATGACTTATAATAATCTTGATTATTGTTTTATTTTTATTTTTGTTTTTTGAATGCAAATAAAAACAATGACAATAAAATGTATCCGCTTTTTCGTTTTTTATTATCAAACGTTTTTAATATTGCGCATAATCTCGTATTAAAACAGTCACATAATATGATAACTAACATATAATATTACCAACATTATAATAAATGGTTATGAAAGTTTGTTTTTCTTCTTTTTTTTTTTTATTTCCGCGTCGCATTCTAATTCTATCGGCATTTATTATTACGAACAGAATGTTTGTTAATAAAACATTATCGTTAATTTCAGAATAAATTATCGTCGTAATATTATTTAAAATAATATCCATGAACGGTTATTATTTTGTTTAAAAAACAAGTATTACTTTTTTTTATCGTGTTCACCTGATCGATCCGAACGAATTTCGATATTTTTCAATAGACAAGACCGACATAATTAATAATGATACTGGTCGAAAAACAACCAATATTTAGGATGAGTTGTCATTGTAGTCCTTACCATTGGTGGGCTACTCGAGGGTCGCAAAATGTTAGTATAAGGATTTGCCAAAAATTAATTTTAATTACCTACTAAGACAAAATTAATTTTGTGGATAGAGGGGTCGCATTTTATAAAATTATGTTGGGGATCGCGGCACACAATAGATTGTGCACTGTACTGATCTTCAAGATGAGGGTTTCAATAATTCAATTGTGGTGGTGATGACTGTGGTAGTGGTGGTGGTTTTCGCAGTCTGCTGGTCAGGCTTTAGAGATAATATAAGAAGCACTCGTATAATATAATAATATTTTGTCCTTTATTAATCTGGTCGCTGCAGACATTAGCCGTAGCCAGCTGACGAGGAAAGCAGAGGAGCCCTCCCGCTACGAGGTAAGTAGACTCTATTATATATTCGTATAATACGCCCTGAAATAGATTAATTCCGATGATCTCGTTATAATAATAATAATAATATTACTGTACGGTAAACGTCAACGACAAGTCAGACGAACGACGTTCATTTGTGTCACGAGCACGAATATACATCGTATTATATACCATATTACAATAATATATTTTACTTACTACATTAGCATAATGTCTGCATTGTTGATACGACAAACGTCAGGGCCACTTTTCGTCAAAAGCTCTATTATTGTGCCCTGGACAATAATTTATTACTGCGCAAACATATTGTATTTAGATACCAACAACCCAATGTTCAGTCGGAATAAATATCTACAGTATAATAATATAATATTGTAAAACAAGTTATAAAAGTGCTCATGTCGATTATGATTTTTTCATAAAAATATAAAACGAATATAAGAATATGATTTTTTTTCTGATAGATAATTTGAAAAGTTTGGAGTTTACTCTCTCAGTCAGTCATTGCTATCATACAAGGCTTTATTTCACCATAAAGTACTTCCACTAAGAGGATCCTTTACCCTGTTTTGCCATTATTTTAGTTATTTAAATAAGCTTATTGGATGATTTGTTCAAATTTGCCATTCATAGCCTAATAAAGAATTTCGAGAAAAAATAAATTTCAGGTTGTGAGAAAACTCCGTATGGATAAAAGGTAAATATCACAATTGTTTTAAAAATAATTTTATCGATTTTTAATATTTTTTTTTACATTACTACTGTTTAAAAAATAAACAAATAAGCAACAGACGCAATAATACATAAGTATAACTCTAGATCATTTTTTGTGGAGGAATCAATATCCAGGTGTTATTGTAGTTGTAAAACCTACAAAAAATAATTGAAAATAATTCATTATAGGAACTGTACCGGGAAGAATGAATTTTGGAACCGGAACTTTATGAAATATCGGATCTGAAAACCTTATTTAAATATTTTAAAGCCTAAAACTTGTGTTTTGATACATAGTACTAAAGATATTTTAACATATTAATGGCTTTGGACATTTTGATTTGATTTTGTTTTCAAGTCACGCATGCACACATTGAACCCATTAAAGGTTATACCCATTAAGTATTTATCAAAATAGACATTTTTGTTATTCTAAAACTATACTGAAATCAGAACTAAAATGTTTGTTGTTTTTTCTAAAATCTAAGCAGAAAAAAGTCATTTATCAAGGTTTTCAGTTCCGTTGACAGGACGTCTCAATAACCGATGTGTAGTGCTTGGCATGACGAAAAATAAAAATACGACTATGGTACGATGATTGACATTATCGGACTACCTGTAACCGATATCCAGGTTGAAGATTATTAACTTATCACCATTTGTGATGTAATGTGCTACAATATATAATATATTTCAGGAAATTAAAACGACATTGTTACGACAGAGGTGATAATTTTTTCACTTACTTACTTTATTTGATTTTGAAAAAAAAAAAAATGTTTAAACTTTAGAATAGTTAATTATTTTTCATAGTCAACTCAAACAAGCAACATTGACAGATATAATTGTTTGTACATATAATATATCTAATACTGAATGAACAGTTTTAACGAGTGGATGTTGAAGTGGCAAACGGTACTCTATAAAAATTGGCAGTAGTGCACTCTACCTGTTTCATATTCGATGAAATCATAATAATTTTTAATTTGTTTATATTATATTATACTATGTTATGATTTTATAAATCATAAAATCATAAATTTGACAGGAAATCATTAAATGAAACAAATCACCTTCTATGTCTATATAATATACCACCGGTAGTAACAAGTGGTCTTATTGGATTATGATTATAATTGATAGGTCAGTGATTGAATATTTACTATAGTGATACACAAAAATGGACTAACCTATCAGGATCGTCGTATGAGCACTCGTGGCTTAGGTATGAACAGAAACACGGTTTCACTGAAAAATTTGAAGTGCTGTGTTGTAACAGTGTAACCCCCAATTTTATCTGTAAATCAAAAGCTGAGTATGTAACTACGTCTACCACTCAATAATCACTAAATATTTAATAATGATTAATGGTTATTTGTACAACAGTACATATTATTGTATTAAAAATAATAAGTACTAATTAACCATAAACGGAATGAATTATGAAGGTTGTGAATTCAAAACTGAGGGGGGGGGGCGCTAAGTTCATAAACTGTGCGCCCTTGATATTGTGCATAATATACAAGTATGGAAGCACCGTATGTTGACGTATTGGTATTTTTGATAAATTTTATTTGATAAAAGTCAGGGCAATAATATTATAAACTATATTACAATGGTCATTTTTGAGTGTAATTTATTTTTCATTCAGTAAAAATTTAAAGTTGTTTTGATGAAATGAATCAGAATAACGGTTAAAACTAAAATCAATGATAATAATGAGCTGACCGGATAACGTCGACATTAGTTTAGTTCATGACCTACCGATAGTATTGACGTCGTCGGGCCATGTTATTTATTTACTAATTTTGTCACAGTTTTTGATAGACAGTTAACCTACAACTTTATATAAATGACGACGGTGCACTGTGGTACGCAGGCATTCGATCATAATAATAATTGATGGGTTTGTAGTCAAATGTTTACTTGGGATACGAAAATGGATTGTCCGATAAGCATCGTCGTCTACAACAGTGACTTTCTGCAGTAAATATGTATATATAATATTATCATAAAGACTTTTCAAGTGAATATTAAATTATTTAATTTCCAAAAAAAACTGAGCGAAATTGATTCAGTACCTATATAATTGTTTTTTTTTATTTTCCAATGGACGGACAATTCTATGTCATACACGTAGAAATGATAAAAATCCCTAAAAATAAGTATTTAGACACAATGGTTGGGAGATATTCATTCATATATATAATATCATTTTAGTTGTGAGACGACAATTTCAGATTCTAAATGTAGAGAGGAAAACGCTACGTATATACGTTTAAATTCAATTGTTGTCTGCAATATTATTACAAGTAAAAATGTGATTCCCCAATGAGAAAATCTATTCAGCTATTTATATGTATTTATTGGAAATTTAACTCAAGATGGTTATTTGGAAAGTGATTTTTTTTTTAATGGTATAAATGTTTAATGATAAACAGAGTTTGAATAAAACAAATATAATTATTACTTTGATTTGCAAAAATATCTTTTTTGAAATTCTAGTAGAATTAAATTAATTTAAGTAGATTATTTTTATGTCTTCTATTAAAATAATGAATATTATAGAAACATAATTATAATTATATACTTTAAAATTAATTCATTAATATACTTTGCTGATAATTATATTATTCAAAGTAATATACATTCATAATTATTCAATTGTCAAGTTCAAAATTATATTGTAATTTATCAGAAAAAAAAATATATATAAAAAAAATGGCATTGGTTAAAAGTGTGGTAATAATGTCAGGATCAAAAAATTATCCAAAACTTAAAACAATGAGAACGCAGAAAGAAAATATAGTATAAAATATAGTACGTACTATACGTGGTGTTGTACAATGCGCTAGCAATTATATTGATATTGTGAACAGGCCTTTGTTAAGTCAAATTTATTTTTTTCTGAACTTTATAATTAAAACGGAAATTTTTTTGGTATTATTTTCACGGTGACATCAAAAACGCGTATTTAGGAGGGTGATAAGAGAAATCGTGTGAAATCTAGCCTGACATATTTTTTTAAAAGCACCAACTAGATCCAATTTTCTATCGAAACCCACCCAAAAGTTGGAAACCGAAGCATTTTTCGTACTATCATTACTCCGCTTAGAACCTAATAAATAATTATTTATTAATTTGAATAAAAAAATATAATATTATGTTATCTCATATTGTCAGATCGACGATGTTATAAATGTGTGCATAATGTAATATAATATAATCACTTATTTGGATTTTCGGATTGCATGTTTTTTACTCTTTAAACTTATGATGTATTTTATGTAAAGTATTAATTAATAATTTTTAGATTTTAGATTTATAAGGTTCTACCAAAAGTGTTGAAATTGTCACTCGTCTGCTGATGATAACACTAACAATGTGATCGCAGGCTGTCACGCTACCATGATACCTATACGCCAAATGACCGCGGGCTGTCATATTCCCATATATTTTCGGATAGACCTTGTGCTGGCACTGAATTAATGATACACATGATATTGCCATTGCATAAAGAAGACAATTGTGCGCCAAAAGGTTTTTTTTTTTACCTTAATTGGATATTTTAAAGGTGTAAAAATAAATGCTTATACAACAGTATTCTATTATTTTAAAAAATGTTTTAGAACATTTTATGGAGTACTCTCTAAATTGGCCGTGGCGAGCACCGAAAGATTATCAAATGCCAGCCGGCCGGCACGTGGCGGTCAACGTGATAATGTGGAAAATTCTTTAAATGCTTAATTATTATTCTTTGGTAATAATAAAGTACACAAAATACTGACCTTTTTCATTTCAATTACTGCTCTCCTGACATACATTTTTTTTATTCTACACGCATGTCTCATTGTTAATAACCTCATACTAGTCTTATTTTATCTACGTCCTTAATTTATTAATCTAATTACTTCAAATTTCCACATATTATTAATTTGTAAATCAGTTAAAAATTTGGCTGAGATAAAAAATATTATTACGAGTAGATTGGTAACGCATTTGACAAAACTTAATATTTATAAACTTATCACATTACATATGTTGATGATGTTATTGACAAATTGTCAAGCATGAAAAAAAAGAAGTATAGATTTTATTTTGTGAATAAAATTGTGTTTTGTTTTATCACGTACGTACATATTTATTGTGTTATTTTTTGAGGGCTGGGGTCAGTTTACCTTTTTTGCTACTCGTTGCTCCCCAACGATTATATCTCAAATACATCATTGTCAATGTGCAACGTATAGTTTATATATGCACCATACAGATTGATCGGAATAAAATTCGAATTTCTGATCAACTATACCCGTACATAAAATATTATACCGTCACTGTATAGTATCGTGAAACGTAATACCGTAAATTTCTAATGACCGACCGCGTAAACAATTATCATCACAAAGTTCTGTAGCATTATTATTATAATTATTAAAATATGTTATTGGCAAGACGAACGTCACAAATACCGGAATACCTGCAGCGGGCGTACGCGCTCAACATAATAATTTAACCCGGTGGGGATTTTATTAAAGTCTCAAGCATGACTATCATATGTAATAATATTATATAAATGTGTGTGTGAACAAAACACGGTGCCGGTTCAGCGGAATCGTTTGTTGTTATTATTGTTATATATTGGGGCTGGCGGCCATTGGCATTTTAAACGAAAACGGAATTGTATACCACCGGTGTCGCGAAAATGTAATTTTTAAATGGATTATATAAAATATATGAACAGTTCAATCGTTTATATGAATATATTAGACAAGGAGTGTTATTTATATTTAGAAATAAATATAATACTTCATCAAAGTAATTATTGACACATTTTTAAAAATAATAATATAACAATGAATTTGAAAGTGGTCAACTATGTACGTTTAATTGATGTAACGCTGCTTACTTGTCTTGTAAAATGTTTTATGATTGTGATTTAGGTATTTGGCACAAAAATGGCATTTTAATATAAAGTAAAGGTCAATTTGATGCAGGTGAAATAGTACATTTTTTTATCATCCGACATATATTTTATTTTTAATTAAAAAAAAAAAAATATTTAACTGTTGATAATTTATTATGTTCTTACATATTATTTTGCTCCTTTGAAAATATCATATAATTCTTAACTTACTATCCTACTCCAACAAAGCATGACACACGTGATTTGCATTCTACACACGAATGCCCCTAAATTGCCTAACCAAAACGCCGTGCAAAATATGTATTTTATTTCTTATGGTAATAATAATATCGTATAATTTCGGTAAACGTTGAACATAATTTTGGTACACAACTTATCCCTAAAAATGTGTGCATTTTGAACAATGTTTTTTTGGATAAGTTTTTTGAAAGTTTCCATGTCGTTATGACAGTCACTAAAAATAAAACCAACAAAAAACAGTCAACAGACTTAACGAATCTCAAATAAGATATTTGAATCATAGATAATATTAAACTCGTGTAATTTTTTATTTATCAAGCAAACATTAATTTTAAATGAATTTAATTAACATTATGACAATAATGTTTTCCAATATTTTAGTATCGATGGATGTCTCGTATTCTTATGAATCATATTTCTATATTTTAGATTCTGAGGGGATCGAGGAATGTATTAATTTTACAATAATGTTTTTTTTCTTTTGTTGTGCCTGTCAACATGTTTTAGGGCAATAAAAATGCTCCAATTTTCTTCATCAGCATCTTTTCCGGTAGGAAAGCGAATTTAGTTAGTACATCAGAGGGAGGGGGGGGGTTAAAAGTAAAATATTCCCAATAATTTTCAAACACATCAGGAAAAACAACAAAAAAATTAGATATATGAATTTGCCACAAATTGCTTATATACGCAATTTCTATACTCAATACAATTTTCAAAATATATTGACTTTTTTGAACTATTCGTAGGCATAATAAATGTTTGGTTTTTTTTATTTATTCGTGGTAATTTAAAAATATTTTTCGTGGGTGCTTGAAACATTTAAAATATATTATTATATTTTATACACTCAATCGTATTTTAAAATGCAATATTTTTTACAAAGATTAATTAAACCTGCTGTATTATTATTAGGAAAATTAATATTTTAATAGCAATAATATCAGATGTTACACTTATAGTTATGTATAGTTATGTTGATAGACCGTCTTTGCTCAGGATCTTTATTCGTATACAGTGATTTTAAATCATTAATTCAAACTAACCAAATCCATTAAAGTGACCCCACTAGACACCCAATACACAGCAGAGCGATACTTACTTGTCGGCAATTGTAAGATAGAAATAACATATGTGGGTGTGGCGTTCTCTTAACAATTTGTTTATCTACCTTCTTCAAGCAAAGCTTAAGCTGAAGGTAGAGAGGTATTTTCTTAGAATTTAAACACTATAACATACAATTATGATTGAAATATAGATAATAAAGGAATGATGACAAAATACAAAGTAGTTTCTTAAGCTTACAATTAAGATATAAAACAATTTTAAAAAAAGATTTATTTATATTAAAATTATTATTAAAAAAGATTGAAGTATATAAGTCTTAAATAATGGACACATTTTTGACCTATAACTTTTTTGTATAATTTACAATTAAATTATAATATCCTAATCGGTCGATAAAATTTAATATTTCACTACAATTCCATAGTCTACATAAATTTGTTCAACTGAAATTAAAGTCTTTTGTAAACTATAAACTATAATATTAATTAAAGATGTAGAAATATTATTTTTTTTCCACTAAATATATTTTAGTTACAAGAACAAATTGTTGTTCAAGACAAATATAGTTGCATTTTTGTATGCATCTTTTGATCACTTAATTATTATAGGTTCTATGGTTCGCTTGTACGTATACAGTGACATCAGCATGTGTTGGTTTGACTTTGTATTCAAAATTTGTCGTAAATAAAAAGAAAAAGAAAATAATCCGGCATACAACAGTTGAGTTTACGACAGAATGTCTTGATACATTCGTTGGACGTGTAAGTTACAATATTTCGACTTGTAGTTTCTAGAAAACTCTGATGAACGAATAAAAAAAAATTGCTTTGTATGGTATGAGAATGGTCTAATTTTATATATCATAACATTGAGTATTTATTTTGATAAATCCAACATTATAGACGTTAGCTGTAGACACTTATTGTGAAACTGAATTACTTTACAACTGGTTAGGAGTAACGTTGACGGCCTAATTTCCAAATAACAACTTTTAAAAACATGTTGTTTCCTTATTGAAAAAAATTCTATTCATAGGTACCTACGCATTAATATTATGATTATTATATATCAAAATTACTAAAAAAAAATATTATGCGATATATTATGGATTCGGAATTAATAATATTTCACTAAAATGTTTTTCAATAAATGTATACTAAATTCTTTTTTATGTATTTTCACAATTTTACAAAACAACGATACAACAGAACGTTACAGTTGAAAGACGATCAAAACTATTTCGGTCATAATATAATATTATACGATCGATTGTTGCCGTTCTGGGATCGTTAGAAATACTAATTTCTACATATTTTTATAATACACAATTTATATGCCGTACGCATGAAAGGTGTCGTTGAAATCAGCTACTATAGGTAGTATTATAAATCGATGATTTTGAGTCCAGTCTAAACTTCTCAATAGTTGAAAAAAAAAATGACAATGTATTTTGGATTCTGATTAGAGCGATGGTGCGCTTTTAAATTTATTTTTTAATATAGATCATAATATTGGGGTATTTTTTTTTAATTAGTATGTATATATTATAATATTTATGGAGTGGCCTTTATGTTATGTAGTATTATTTTATTTTCTCCGAGGCATTCGGAAACATTTTAAAAAATAACACGTTTCTACAGATCTGTAATAAAATCAGCTAAGCCATTGTCTATAGTTCCAAATACTAGAAATCTGTTTTAATATCGAATATAATCCTAAATATGTATTAGATGTCTTATTAAAATAAACGATATTAACAATAAATAAATACTATATGCGTGCGTGGCTGCTGAGTGAGATTTTGAAAATCGTCCAGCGTTCTTTGTTACTCGAATGATATAGAATATCAAATAAAACAAATTATAATAGGCTATACAATATAAATTAAAAATGATAAAAATACATTGACACATTTTATTATTATAAGCATTTCAATTTCAAATTTTGACTGAAATACATCATCGAACATTTACAAATCGTTTAGTAGTTAAAAATGTATGAATTGTTCAATTTTTAAGACTAAGGTTTGAAAATTTAAAACAAGGTTTTTCGTAAGTATTTAATAGTGTAACCAAAAATATCCTAAACATATATTTACAGGGTTGATTTTTATAGACGTTTTAATTTCAAATTTAAACAAATTTGATATTTAAATGAAGAATAACGATGTTAGTTATTTCGTTGAAATTTAAAAATATTTTTCATTGGTGCTTAAAACTTTTAAAGTACACTATTATATTTTATACACTCAATATAATTTTCAAATGCAATGTTTTCTGCAAAAAAATAATTTAACCTACTGTATTAATAATATTTAAATTATATTTAGAATAATATTTTGATACAGAATACAATGCTTAGTGAAATAATATATTTCCCCGGCTCCCTACGGAAAATTACAAAAAAAAAAAAAAAAAAAAAATGGGAAAACGATAAATAAATGCACATGTCACTAGTTGTACATCTCAAACACCTATACAGTACACTAAAACAAGAGGCGCCTAACGTCAACAAACTCGATCTTACTACATAATATTGTATGCCTTCCTAAATCTCTCTCTCTCTCTCTCTCTATCTCTCTATTTGTATCTAGTTGCATGATATTTTTTTTATAAATTACATACGTAAGACCGTTAATCCACGTAGCTTTAAAATATTAAATCTTCGCGGAGGCCCTGTACTAATATAATATCATGGTGGACAAATCGTTTTTAATTGTAGTAACAAAATAAAGCATACATCGATCAACGATTGACGTAAAACTTTGTTGGAATTAATTGGTATGCGCAAAGTCCATTGCGATCGTCGTACTCGTACATGCACGTCCCTAGCGGTTATCCATCTCACTCGTTCTGTCTATTTATATATTATTTATATAATATTATTCCCGTACGCGAATTCCATACAGATTTCAGTGTTGGTGGTAATAAATAATAATGTACGACGTAAAATCTGTACGTGCGGACACGCACAACCATCACCAGACGAATGCTTTAGAGTCGTGTGGGTGTGATCGGTTTCGATTGTCGATCGATAACACCCTTTTAGCATTAATATTATATCTTATTTTTATTACGGCATTATTTTTTAAAATTGCACTAAATTAATGTTTAATGATGATTTTAAAATACTCCGTCAAGTCAACTATCACAAAGATGCTGATTTAAATTTTATCTATGAATAGTGTAAAATAAATTATCAAAGTTTTGCTCTTAAAATTAATAAATGCTTTATAATGACATTATCCAGAGCTCGATAATTTTAAATTTTAATTATAACATTAATGGTGCAATACTACTATTGGACTATGGAGTCTATTAAGAACATTGGTATTTTTTCAAATCTATACATCCACTTGAATATAACATTAATAATATTGCTTACATTTCAAACAAAATCTTAGGTTTTATTATATGCTCACTTAACAAATAAGCATAAGTAACGACAAGGAAACAAAATCTAGGCACTCTACAACGGCCAAACCACAGATATATGGCTCTGGCTGTATGATTATTATCGTAATAGTAGACGGAGTGATGATATTTTATATGATGTTATATCATGTTACTAGGGAACTTCAAGCTTAGTTCGTCAACCCTCCATTTTTTCTGATCCCCTCGATTGTTTTGTCTAAAATGCTTTTTTTATTTTAATACTCGTAAATGTATTTATTTTTAAATTATGATTTTGTTTTTATTATGAACATTTTAAAATACTGAATAGTATTTTAAGAATTTTTTTAATATTATAGAAAAGCATAAAATATTTTACTCGTCTGTGTCATGTTTTTGCAGATAACTATTTTCTGTGTTTAGACATCGATCAAGGTGCGACGTAAACTCATTCGTATTATTACAGATTTAATTTTTTTACGGTATAAGTTTTTGGGTCTTCGGATGGCTATGTCGTACGAAGCATTTAATTGCCCCGAAGGTCGGTCGCGATAAATAACATAAAATTCCAACTCATATTACATATTTTGTATGTATGCGTGTGTGTTAATTTGTACTCAGAAGTCGATTTTCTAGCTGTAATTTTAGAACGATACGTAAGAAGAATCACACAAAACCTCCACAGACTTTTACCCTACGTTTAACTGGAATGTAGAGCACCTAAACATATGTGTTACTGAAACTTGTATACTGTATATAAATGTAAATGTACAGAGTGATAATTTTTATCAAAGAAAATTTGTGTTTTCAAAAACTATAAACGTTTTTGGAAATATATTTTTTATATTTTAATTTGTCGTTACAAAACCATATTTTTACTATTTTTTATTAAGTTGTTTACTTTTATTGATGCCATAATAGTTTTTTTTTTATTTATAATTCCAAAGTAGAACGTGTCCAGAGTATTTTGTAGTGTAAAAATCGAATATTAGGAGTTATAAATATTAACAATTTATATTACAAACTGAAGTTTTAGAAGGGTATTTGGTATTTGTGTATTCTACATAATTGTGGTCCACTATTCCGCTAATCAATATTTTAAATACTTATAATAAATTAACTTGAAATCACGAATCTTGAATTTACTTTCCCTGACTTCACGCCAGAACGATGCTGATCTCCAATTTATTCACCTAATCCTCAATTATTTATTAGATGCTTCTGACCTTCTCTCAAACGTTTCTTCTAAAGTTCCCTTTCACAACACCAGAAACTAAACTCCTTTTTATATTCCATCTCACTCAACTTCCTAATCATCCATTGCATAGAATGCTCAGATTGGCGAATCTGGAATGGCCATTCTCCACACTCTATAATATTTACATTTACTTAAATCTATTGTATAACCTGTTATTATTATTAATGTTTCACTATATATTATTAAGTGTATCTTAATATATTATACATTATAATACACAATATCCGTTCGACGATTGTATTCAAAATAAATAAATAAACCATTAGTCCATAATTTCATTTTTAAATACCGATAAACTTTAACTAATATTCTATTCAGGAATATGAAACTAAAAATATATATTGACTTACACAACAGTGTAAAACTTTATAAACTATATTGAAGTGAAAATATCCTTATTTTTGTGAAATGTTTTTTCTGTTACGACTTGAAATAATCTGAAAAAAATATTTTTAAAAACGTTAATTTTTAATGAAATAAAGAATGTTCTTCGATAAAATAATTATACCCTATATTTATATAAACAGGGATTTGAGTATACTAAGAAATATTTAAAACACGAAATTGTTATTATTCGTAAAATACTAATACTAATTATCAATTTTATTTTTTTAGTCTGCTATTTAATGCATAAACAAAGATTTTTTTAAAAATATAACTTTGGTTTTCTATTAAAGTGTAGACAGTTTGCAGTTATTGTAAAAATTATACAAAATAACTTTTTTTCATGAACAAATTATATCAGTAATGGCTTGGGATCAATAAGCCGCACCCATTTCTATTCGGTAATTATATTAAAATAAATCGTTAAATAAGTACATTATTCTTGAATATACTAATCAATAATTAGTAATGCTTGTTAATATGTAGACATGGAAATGTATATGGCTGCACTACAGGATTTTTTGATTTTTTGAAGAAACAAGAAAGCTAATCAGTAACAGAATTCGGAATGGTTGTCGATGTTTTCAAAACGTAATTTAGCTGTATTTTAGGAAGGATTCGTGATGATGGTCCCGTAATTGTGCGTATAGATATATGCATATAAGAAGCATTTATAGCACTGTTTACATCGTATTTCAGAGTTTGAATTTTAGTTATACGAGTATTTTGAGCTCTAAAAATGTGTACGTCTACCCGTATACGCGGTGTAAATAAATGATTCGTACATTGCTAAATAGTAAAATTGGTGTAAATTAGTTTTGGGCAGTGTTGGTTAGTGGTTGATTAGTAAAAAGAGCGTTGCACATCAGAGCATTTCAACATCCTCCAGCCACTTTGTATAGTACTAAATCTTGAAAGCACCAGCTATAACATGCTATTTATCAAATCAGTGTTTTCGAATTTAAAATTTAACATTGAAGCTGTGACCACTGAAATGCATACAATTAATGTAATTAAAATGAAATATCGAGTTACTCGTAATATTTACAGCATTAAATAATATTTTTAACACGAAGCGGTTCGTTAAGGTACAAAATAAACCGCATGAACGTGACGGTGCGATTCTAGGCATAGATTTTCGGCTTTATTTACGATTCGTTAAATAAACAAATAATATACATAATATGTATACAGATGCGCATATATAATAATGTAAAACGTATGTAATAATGGTTATGGTTAGAGTTCGTCGGCCATTTTCAAACAGAATAGGATATAATCATAACAACAAAATTACTATAGTTATTATATTAATATTTTTTTTTCAAGTGAAATATTTAAGAATTAATACTTATTTTTTAGATTTTGTTGAGGAGAAATATGATTATTTTTATAAATATTGTATTTGTGTAGAATATCATGCTACACGATTTTGTATAATACGATTCAATTCAAAAATATTATTCTAATATTATAACGTTTGCAGTACGTTAATGTATGTTTAGTGTTTATAGTATATTATAAATATAGAATAAGATAGCCTCCCGCCTCAGCTAAAAACTATGAAATAAAAATTGTACATAACACCTGTACAGTGTGTCGAATTTATACTTATCGTGTGTGGCGTACCACAGCTGTAATTAATATTTAAAAATATATATAAGATATATAAGATTTAAAAAAAAAAAAAAAATTAAACACTATATAATACGACACGACGGTTGAAAGTGAATGAGGCCCTGCGTGCACCCTACAGTAACACGGTATTATGCATTATCCAAGCCCAGTGGCGGTATTTTCCGCACGTCGCGATCGAAGCGGAAAAATTCGACGAGCCGATTGATCGATTCCCTTCGCGTCTCTCGCTGGCGGCGGCGGCGGCGGCGGCGGCGTTTGATCATCGCCCCGGCATGCGGTAAACGCAGTCGTGCGCGCATGCGCGAACCCGTCCCGTCCCTCTTGCTCCACACCGTCGTCATCATCACTGTAAGGCTGTTGTACGCCTCTCGGACTGACGGTTTATCGCCGTTTTTCCTCTCGCAAACTATATACGGTAAATCGCATCCACCACACTCCCCGCCACGAAGCGTCTCGACGTTCGGTTATTTTTCTATCTGTTTACACTACACTGTCCCATCCGTCCGCCGAGTAATTTATGTGCGCGCGCACACAAACACAAAACCATACAAAAATGCACGCGTACATAAATACACGTGTCATCGATCGCGAAACAAACAACAAATCCGTTTTGATAAACATGACAAACGAACTTAATTTTTTAACGCATTTAGAGTTTATCGTCGGGAAGTTTTGTCGGGCCGTAAAGTGTTCGACAGCACCGCCGCCGCCGCGACAAGCACCAGTGCGCACCGTCATCGTTGCCACCGGAACACGCGTTTCGCAGACATTCCTAGCGGTTTTACATAATGGATTTACAGTAACAACGCGCGTGCACGAAGGAACTCGATCGAAGATTTACTATGCGTCGAGAGCCGGCGACAATCTAACGCTAGCGACGGGCAAACATAGATGCCCCCAGATATATCTATTCGTTTAATTAGCCATGCGATGGTCGGGAGGCCGACATTAATACATTTTAATTAAATTATTTGGATTTCAACAGTAACAATAAAACGATTTAAACCGAAACGATAACAGTTTGAGTTCAAACAAACTACCTACAAATGAAATGTCCAAAACCGTGTTTGTTTCTTTTAAGACACACTGTGTTCTCCGCGCAAGTACCTGGTTGTGTTTTATTTAATCGTTCACTACCGTCTTTGCGTGCAGTAACGACTACCGTGAGAAACGTTCTCGATTGACCACTTGTTGCCAGTTATTTTTTTTTTTTATATTGAATTTATTTTTCAGACATATTAATAATACGTCGTGCTTTGTAAAACGTCTTTAAGCGTGTTCGTGTAATCGACAACGGTACCACTTGTAAAGCACTTGTTTTAATGTACAATCGTAAGGCGTATTTTTCATTGTTGTAAAAGCTCCGGACGAGTATTTGAAGAAAATTAATAATCATGTACTTTAAATTGTTTTATAGGTACAAGAAAAAAAATACCTGGCTCAAATATGGCTAATTATTATAGATTTTAATGATGTACTTTATTTAACTAGATATAGTATATTATGGATGTTGAAACAAAACAAATGTTGGAAAAATGTACTTTTAATTTTGTTTTCGTAAATAAATATACTAGTATCTACGTCCATATTATAATAATCCATAGTGATCAGATTGATCGAAATATGTCAAATGAAAATTTCACATTGTATAATATGATATTAGTCTAAACCGGATAAACATTGGTAAATTGACTGGTAGGATAAAAAGGATGGAACACAACGGGTTTACTATCAAAACACTAATCTACAGTAACAGATAACATTCATAAGTTTGCATGCAAAACTGAAAAACAACCAAGGACGTAGCAAATCCAATTTCCAATCAACTGCTTGAACAACTCTGAAGACATAAGACGTCTCAAATACCTAAAGCCATACGACTTAGTTTACGTCGTAAGCGTTTTGAAGATACTTTGTTGTGAATATAACTACATCGTGAACGTGTTTCGCATACATCTGTTGTGTACAAAAATACGTGCAATTTATTACAAAAGACCAATATTAGACGTTGTAATGAAACAAAATCATATTTGGTCACTTTGTTTCCGAGTTCTAGATGAAATGATCCGAGCTTCACTTTTGAACTTTGAGCACCACGCAGGCATCCAAGACTACAGAGAAACTGGAACGCAGGTAGAATTCCAGGGAAAAAATTGAACAGATCATAGGATTACGGAATATAAATATGGCGGTTCGGAATTTGGGTATTCTTAAGTCTAGGTAATGTTTTTAAAGGTGTAACTATAGGTATTGACAAATTATTTTAGTACGTATTTCTATAAGCACAGTTTATTGAATGAAATTAGAAAATAAGAGAAAATTTTAATTATTAATTTAAATATTTTATTATTTTATAATAGACTTTGAAATATCTAGTGCTTATGGTAATTTAGTGAAATTGGCTGACAAATTACTAGTAAAAAACCAAAAGGAAGCATTTCATATTAAATAAAGAGTATGTTTATATATATAGACAATTGCATTGAAAATGGAATTAATTTTTTAATTTAAATATATGTATGGTCTCTTTTAACCCATTTTATTCAATAATCAATTGTATAAAAGGCTTCTCTACTATAGATATTTTTCAAGTATATAATTTAAATTAAATTAGACTTTCAATCTAGTCTACGAAAATATTACTAAGTTTTATACATGATATATATATTTTGAACAGTTAATAAATTATTTCTTTAAATTATATTTTTAGTATTGCTGCAAATTGGCATCACATATTTAAAATATAATGTATTACAACTTAGAAATAACTATCACAGTTTATTGTTTCATTGTTTTAGGTTTTTGTTAACCATAAATATTATATTTCTGTTAAAACATTTATACGAGTAATGCATATTGGTTTTTAAACATTTTTTTCAGTGACATTCACGTTTATTTAAAAAAAATTAATACGTTAAAAAACGTATCCAATGAACTAATATTTTCTGTTTGACCATTTTATTTCTCCAGATATAATGCTTTAAGCAAGACAGATTCAATGAAACTGAACATTCTATTTTGTACATTTTACTAAGGCAATACTTTCAAAATGTGACTTTAAAAATATATAGGCCATAGGAAAAAAAACACTGAGATAAATATTTGAAATATATTCTCGAAGATAAATATTATTCGGATTATTTAATATTGTTATATCAGATATCACATTTTTAGCCAAAACCAAATAAATTGATTGAAGCACACACAATAAGTATCAACCATAATAATTATACCTACGTTTCCATACATGTCCAAAGTAGGTGATGAGTATCCACTTATAATACACTTGAAGCACAGTTCTATATACTTGGGTATTATTAAGTAGTAAGTACACTGACTTCATATGATTATAACCTGTGTAGAAAAACATCTGCTTCTTAAAAATGTATAACACTATTACAGTGTTAAAATATAATATATTTTAATGCACAGTTATTATAATATTATGGTATGTTACGTTTAAGAACTTACTTTATAGTGTTAGATTAGTAGTAAACCTTTATAACTATATAACTTGACATGTTTTTGTCTCTCGGTGTAAATTCTTCCACAAACACTTTTTATGATGCCCTTCATTCTTGTATACTACAATTTGTGCCTAAAGTCTCTTATACTCCTTCCAAATTTCCTATCTGATTCACAAAAGACCTAAAAGCACTTAAATGTAATAAAAACGTGCGCATGCTAAGTATAAATTAACATGTAGCCAAAACGATTACACATATTTCTCTTACATTTGTGCTCGTTTCAAAACTGAATCTAAGAAATGCTATAAAGCTCACTTCTCTTATACAGAATCAATTCTATCCTTGCTCCTTCTGGGACTTCGTTAGAAAAAACAAATCACAAAATGGTATAACAAACTTAGTCCACAAAAATGGCTCCTCTTGCACCGACTCTGAAATGATTTCTAATCTTTTTTTCTTTACACTTTAACTCTGTCTACACATCCAGCAGTAGTAATGCAATTGATTTGCCATTCTTCCAATATGATTTACCTAGCAACTCAGATCTATTTACTCAACATCGTAAATATTGAAATGGGTCTGAATAAGCTAAAGAACGTAAAATTAGTTGGCCATGGCGTGGCTTTCTGACATTTCTTTATTATCCCATCTAGCTAAATAGTTCGACTCACTTATCCTCCAAAGCATTCAGCTCTGATAATTTTAAGCTGTTCCTGAAAATAAAATCTATAAAAAACTGTTACGTACTTCAATTTAATTTAGACAATGTTATTTCATACTTATGCTCACTAGGACTGAGCCTTAATGTGGAGAAGTGTCTAACTATGTCGTTCACTAGAAGTCGGTCTGTCATGCCCTTCCAATACTTGATTTATGATTCTTATCTTGTAGATAATAGTCTAGATAATAGCTAAGCAGCGTGCGTGTACGTTGATTTTAAATACACTAATTATTTATATAATTATTTAACAAGCGTAATGCTCAATATAATAATAAGATAGTTACTATTAAACGTACAATTGGTGACATAGCCATGATACTCCAAGTAACAACTAATCTCAATTCGAACGTAATATATATATATATATTTTTTTTTTGTTTTTAAAGTTTAACATAAAGTAGATAGTGTTATATAATTTACAAAAAATGTATAAGGCATTCAGTCCTTTATAAAATTACGTCTTCTCAACTATAATCTTATCTAATATATAGGTGATAATCATGCGATAAACGTTGCTCAATAATATTATTATTATATGGGCTTATTAAACAGGGAAGTGTGAACGTTAGGATTGCTGGATATTTATTTATATATATATATATATATATATATATATAGGTACCTATTATAGGTACTTACTAGTTCACAGCAATAAAAGATTTAATTTTTAATATAGGTACCCAATCAAGTATTTCTAATTCTAAGTCTTTTAAAAGAGAATATTTACATTTGTTACGTAAGTACTAAATATTTGGTGGTCTGACATAGTTTATTAAATATAGAAAAGTTTTTTAAAGCAAAGTATGAATGTCTATAGTTATCAGTCATTTATCATGTAGATCGATGTCAGGCTGAGTGATCCACCTGTAGCGGATTGGATACGGTTCCCGAGGTTTGTCTGGTGCGTGTTTTGTAGAAATGAAGAAGTAAAAAGTTTAATGCAATATATGCGTATTTTTTCATCAGTCACCATAGGTCAGCTTAAGGTTTTCATTGTTGGGTAGGTATGTCGTACGTTATTTAGTGTAATTCAGTTCAGATGTATCTCAAAAAATCTCGATAGCATAAAAGTGAAGCGACTGTTTAGAATATGAAAGTAAAATAAAATGAATATCTGTCCGTAAAAGAGACTACATTGTTCATGGAAAATAAAAGTAAAACGTTTTAGGGTAAACAATCAACTTAATAAATTGAAAAAGAAAACAGTTCTGTTATATATTAAAAAAATATCAAACGGCTTTCTTATATTGGAATGTAGTATTGATTGGGAAAAAATGAATACACATCATGGAGGGTACAATATAGAAAAAAATCATGCAATTCTACTGACGGGATTTCTAAACGGAATTTACTACACTGCAGAAAAATAATTGTTTGAATGTAAATGCCCATTATCTAGATAAGTATAAACGTTTTTGAAAGAATATTTTTATTTACACAATGAGCAGTTAATACAAAATAAAATGTTTAAAAATATATTTATTTTTTTGTTTTTCATTATTAATTTTTAACTTTCTTCCTTCTTCGGCTGACAATAAAAAATAGTAAAGAATGCAATTTTATGTTAAAAGCGTTAATATTTTTTGATATATTGAATATTTACTGCTAAATAATTACCATATAAATTCATAAGGGTTTAGGTGCACACATGCACTATTACACAACATATTTTATTATTATGTGACTTTTCATTCATTTTTTGGTTTTAGATTTTGTAGTAAACTTTATGGGATAGTATTTTATTTCAAAACTCTCAAATACTACTTTACCTTTTTTATAGAATTCATCAGATACTAATAACAGAAATTTACATTTTCTTGTCAGTATAATATATATAATATTTATATCATATATTCTAACATAATATAAGTATTATATATACATTATTTTAAATTGTCTTTGGCTAAAACATTTATAATTTTATATAATATACAATTTTATTTAGATTGATCATTAGTATTGATATTTTTGATTATTTGGCCGCAGCAACAAAGTTACATAGAAGGAACATAATATTAAAATGTCCATGCCCATAATAATGATTTCATTTCTTACCCAATATCCCCGATATCGTTTACCTAAATAAAATAATGCAATATATATATATAACAGAAAAAATTATCTTGAAACAAACTACCTACTTAAAAATATATAATTAAATTAAGTATAATACGTAGGTAGTCGTGTCAACCAATGTAACTGGTTTTAATTACTTCCCAGGTCCGTATATATTATAATAATAAATATTATAAGTGCTATGATATTTTAAAATACAATATAAATTTTCAGTGAAAATGTCTAAGCAGGATGATGGTTTTTTTTTATAAGCATACACATTGTCAAAAATAAAATAAAACCGCGCAATTAATTTTAAACGTAAAACACTATTATATCATCTAAAATGTAAACATTTATTAATGTAATGTATCAAAAAACGTATATGTATACATTTGTAGTGTGTACCGTATAATCCATAAGTTATATTAAACGCTATATCGAGTTAATAGTTTCGGACCGGTTCTGAAATTTCATTTTTTTTTTTTTTTCGAACGAAAAATATAATTCAAATATTACAATGAGCCGTATTGCAATACGTAAAGCATAACGTATAACGTCACGAGTATGAACTGCGATGCGTTCCAGATAAATCTCTCGGAAACGGTGTATTTTTGTTCACTCCGCAGTCGATCGTGATTCATTATTTACGACATTCGCAAATACCGTAACACGAACGCAGCTCGCCATATACAATTTCGTCGTTGCACATCTTACCCTCTCTACACATTTCACACGGATATAATTTCATTACGAATGTCTGTGTGTACGTTTGATATGTTATACTTACGCGAACTATGCGTACCTTATCCGTAACGTTACGTTGCACTAAAACGTCAGTCAATTAATATCGTACGGATTTGCGTCCTTTTCATTATATGTTGACTGTGTGTCGGCGCTATCCAGAACGCACGCCGTATTATATTATATTATATTATATCTGTACGTTCACTATTGAATATCGAACGCCATTAAGTTTATATCGATTAACATTTAATATACCATTGTAACGCGGTGACACGTTTTTAGAGTTTATTATATAGCTATATTATTTTGAAATACCGTTTTAATCAAACGTTCAAAATATTTGAGTACAACGCGATACTTTAGTCTTGTAACACCGCTTTCATCGGAGAAATATAATACAATTCACTTTTAAATACCTAATAATTGGTTTTCGTGGACTGTTTAGATAATAAGTGGCAATGGATAAACGAATCGTTTAACTTTTTGATTCGGCTCGACGAATAAGTCACAATTTGTTGCTACGCGTATGCACGTCGGCTTGATGTACTCACTTGGTTATCACGGTAAACCTTAAATAATAATATATGTGTCGTTCCAAATTTTAATCTGGTTTTATTTCGATAACTAACCCTTTATTTTCCCTTCTTACAGCTGCATAGCATAACAAATTTTATCGCGTAGTCTATAACTATATATTTATCTCAGTGTTTACTTAATTTGGTATTGTAGATGGTACGTAGGTGGTATATAATCTTTAAAAACAAAACTTTTTAATTAAAGCAATTGAATAGTTTGAAAGGCTTCAAATATATAATATTCTTTCTTCTGGTTCAATTTTTTGAACATTTTTTTATTCACCTAAAAATAAATATAGTTATGTACAACATAATACATATTTTAAAAATCTCGTTCTTTCTACAAGTCCTAATAAGTTATTATTTATATGGTGAATAGGCACTCTGAAGTGCCGTTAGTGAACAACTTCCTTCACAAGCCATTCGTGTAAATATTCTACATTATATAAAATGTACTTATTGTTTTAATTGTCAGATTGTAAATATTTTTATAATAAAAAAATAAAAAAAGATGAATACAAATGTGTAAAACGTATTTATAATAATTATGACCCGTATGAAATGTTTTAATCAATTAAACCGATTATATAGTATCTTCTGACATAATAATGCAGTTTAATATACATTCAGTATGTATATTTATTAAAATGTACGAGTATTGTTCTAATAAATAATATAGAAAGTAAATATTATAACAGTATATAAGATATCTTCTATACTTAATTTTAAAGATAATGATGCATTTAATTTTACTAAAATTCAACAAAATATTTTTTTTTAATTTGTATTTATACCTGTCTATAAATTGATTAAAAAAAATTATTATTATATTATTTAATAGTAATAATCTTAGTAGGATTAAGAAATGTTTGGTTTTTTATTTTTTTTTCTTTAAATATTGATAAAAAAAATTAGTTTGGTCAAATTACAAAATACAAGATTCCTTATAAGTGTTAAAATAGCAATTCCAAAATTCATAAAAATACATAGTCGCAGATTTTTTTTTATAAGCATTTAAAGTTAAAATTTTCACCAAATTCATCAAAATCTCGCATGTTTGCAAATTATTTTGTGGTTAAAAAGCAACAATTTCTAACTTTTTACATTTTGAATTTTGTAAACTACTGTTTAAAAGTGTATCAAAATTTATATATAACCGTAAAATATAATAATCCACGTAAAGGGAATAAATAAGATGATTTATCCATACACTATAAATTAATATACTGTTTGTCTATTCTAAATAAACTTATCGTGTCATCTGCTTCCCTTTAAGACGCTAAACTTTTACACAAACAATGTTGCATACTTCTATATATCTAAATCATTTGGTAACCTCGAATTATTAATAGACGGACACATTGAAGTTGTAGTTGAACAGTTTAAATCCACCAACAGCATATCGCAATAATATCGAAGCTATAAAATAAACATTTGAAAAGTTCCCGTTGAACATATTTTTGTGGCTTCTCTTAAAAGGTGAATGGACACATATGAATGCGTAGAAAATGGTTTTTACGTATTTTTAGGGGCTCTTTTAATTGTATGTAGAATTTTTTTCACATATTCTCTGGAAATTCTGATAAGCTGAAAAAGTGAGCACATACATCTAAAGGAATCCATAAAACAAAAAAAAAAAATGCAGGTAGCCCCTGTATAAATACACAGAGTGGTGCATTTCTACTTTTTTAATGTTACAAAGGCACATTATAATAAAAAGAAGGCTTTTTAAATCGATCTCTGGGTACTTAATGTTATGTATTAGTTAGTACTTTTTTGTTAAAGAAATACAAAGATATGCCAAAAGTTAAACACATAAAATCAACTAAAATAAATTAGATGTATATTTCTGATATTCTTAATGCAGTAAAAATAACTTATAAGAAACCTTGTAATAAATTTATTTATTAATTTATTTTACATTTCATATCTTTAATAAGCAGCATTTTAGTCTCGAAGCGTTATTTCTAAGAAATATTAAATTTGTTAACAAAAAGCAACAAACTTTTTCAGTACAATAATTATACGCTCCCGTTCTTGGACACTAAAAGTTCATCAGTAGAAAGAATTTTAGTGAGTTAATTCGTTAATAGTTATTTTGTACAGATATCATCAGACACGTTGATGTAAAATATATATTACTAGTTTATGATATACGGTTCCAATTAATAGAAAGTTATTACCATGTACTCGCCCGATACACACATAATTCAAATGATTATTTTGAAATATAATATTGTTTATTGTTATTCAGTATCGTAAAAAGTGTATCGATAAGGCGTGCAGTAAAGTTTTTATTTTTTCTGGGAATCATGCAATCAATTTTTAAAACACATACTAATATATCCCATGGTACTCATTTAAAAACGTCTGATTTCTAATGGTGCGGCTAACTTTAAGTCTGGTGTCGCACATTAGCATGTAAGCTATAATAAGTACTATTGCTTATTGGACAGGTTTTAATGGGGTTGTGCCGTTTTTTATCTCGTTTCTCGCATTTTTGGTTGTGTACAGGTTCGACTGTGCGCAATATGCATATAATAATTACAAGCGAGACTGAAGTTAATTGGGCCACTGCAGATACTGCTCATTGTTGACAGAATAATTAAGTCTTTGTGATTATAATATTATAATGATGATGTGGTTTTGGTCATCACGCTAGGTATCATGATATCATACGAGCGGAAATAGAGCCGCTGTATTGTAATATTACCCCATCAAGTCCCTCCACTCGTCTTGCGTACTGTCAGTATATCGTATCGGGTATTATAATATTACTATATTTAATGCTGTGTGAGCGTGACAGCAAAGTTTGTACTAGAAATTGTGAGGTAGGTATACATATAGTATACTGCGGTGGATATAGTGATCCATTATATTATGTGTGGTTATAGTGTACTCGCTATTGTTTAAAATTATTAATGATTCGTCGTCGCCTATAAATTGTTCAATTAATGTACATTATATTGTACCAAAGTTTTAGCCCAACGTTATCCGCGGCTTTTGGAGTCGCCCGGCAAAATTAAGGGCTTAATGAGCTGTTTTGTCATAGAATTAAGTCATTGTGTAGAGGCTGGGATGCTGCTATCAAGAAATTACATTTTAAGCACACAGTCATAATTGTTTTTTTTATCTAAATGTGTATGCTTGTTAAAGTTCGTATATGGTGTGAGTCTGTTTATTTATTGCATTCCTTACTTTTACACGTTTAACTCTTTAAAAATGATCATGATATTAGCAAATAGATATTATTATCTCCAAATATTATTATTTTTGATCAGTTTGGTGGTTTCAAGTTTTGAAATGTTATATAACAATACAATTGTAATAACAAATACTAAGAGTTGATACATTTTTTTTCCTCGACCTAGTAATTTTATGATAAACACTTTACTTATAAAAATATAATAACATATTACTTTTGCTTCGAATGACTGTCTAAAACACTGATGTAACTATACAACCTTGAAAGAAAGCGCCCTTCATCTAACGACAAAACACGAAATATTTTAAAACCGGAATTCACTTTACTAATATTATAATATACAAATGCACAATGCAAATATGCAAATCTTATTTCATTCCTTGGTCTATTTTCTGCGTAGAGATAGCAATAAGTATGTGGAATTGTGAAAACAATGCACATTAATTTAAAAAAGGGATATTTCAATTCTCGTATATCTGATAATGGATCTTTATGGAAAGTAAAATGTTATTTCATATCATCTTTCTTAGTATTTTAAATCGTTTTTAATATTATAGAACCAAGAAGGTATGCTGAATATTTTTTTCTTCTTCTTTTTCTTTCGATAGAAATCCTATAAACAATAAATATAAATTAATATTATTTTGAATATGTACATTGTACACTAATTTTTAAAAAATGACTAAATAATATTATCTTAATATAGTTTCTGTTTATGTATGACTAATTTAAAAAATTGTTTTGTACTCATACGAATACAACTGTTACGTAACCAGTAAATTATTATATTATTAAATGCATATACAACCATCATACGAAAAGGTGTGATGACATAATTAATCAGGCAATTAACAAGTAACAACACAAACATACTAATAAATCTCTAATTTATGTTATACGATATATTATATAATTTAAAATGATGATAGTTATAAAATATTCACACACATTGGAAGTTAAATCAAACAAATATGATTAATATATTGCAAATAATTTGAAACAATTTTTATTACATCGAAATGTTCGTATTATAATATAGGTACATCCGTTGCACAAAAGCATTCTCTTGGGAAATTATTATTATATATATATATATATATATTTTTTTTTATCTGAAGTATTTTTAAGTCTTCCAAAAAATATACCGTTATTATTGTTTCTGAAAACCTTAACTTTTTGATATCAATGTTATTGTATTTATTTCCAATTGATTATAATCGACAAAGATTGCATTTTATTTGAAATTTCCGATTTATTGTAAACAATATTATATACCATATTATTCTTGTGAACAAAATGAGTATATTTGCAAGAAGTTGAACACAAAAACATTTTTTCCAAACTTTTCAAAAGTCATTACATAAAAAACTTTTTCAATGAATCACGATATCACGTGTAAACTATATTACCTCCAATAGATCACATTTTAGCACAAAACAAGTTTTTATTTAAACCATTATTTTTTTTTTTTAAATGCTTTGTATTAATAAATAAATAATTTAATTTGTGGAAGAAGTAAAAAGTGTTAAAAAAAAATAAGAACTGATATAATTTATACAATATTATGAGTATTTTACAAATTAAATTCTTATAAAGTATACTATAAATACTTACTTATATAATATTATATAAAAAAATAAGTCATTTTAATTAATAATTATAAATTATTTGTGAATTATGATTTTAATATTTGATTTAGGACGCAACAAAACACTTATAATTTTGAACTCTTGGTAAAAAATCGTTATACTTCATGATAGTTTTAAATTATAAATTTCTTTCAAAAAAGGGGGAAAGTAAGTAACTTCTCTACAGTATAATATTATTATTTCATTGTTATTAGACTAAAAAGACAAATAAGCAATGCTACGAGAGAAATTTTCTCATCACGACGTCAGCTAATAGTCGTTTGTGATTTATTTTGAAAATGTAAAAGCAATAATAATATATCACATTAAAAAGTTATTCAAATAAAATTAGCCTAATTAATTTAAAATCACGCAACCTAATATTTATTTAAAATTCTTTTGCCGAGTTCTTTATTACATTACATATAGGGAAATTACTAGATAAATTAAATGATATGATCTCATTAAAATACCAGTAAGATAAATTATTCTTTTATTGACATATTTTTAGTCATGTGAAACTTTTTTTTTCATTTTAATACCCGAAAAAATATTAATTTTTTTTTTTAATCTGTTATCTTAGTTATTTATTTTTAATCTATTCAGTCTTTATCTAAACTATTTTATTAAACACTTAAATAAAATAAAATGTATTATATTAAATAAACAGTAACAATATTATTGTTGGGATCTCTACAGAGTGTATCACAAAAATTTGAAAATATTTCACATTGAAATATTGCTATATTTTGTGTACACTTTATTCTAAAATAAATATTATATAATAATAGGAATGAGTTTTTTAAGCAAACAAATTATATTTTGAAATGTTATACATATTTTTTTTTAATGGATTTCTATTGTTTTTATTTTTTACAATTTTTATTAACTTGTATTTACTAAGAAAACAATGAAATTATACTTAAATAAAAATATACTACATTTATATTTTAATTTACAAGACGTAAAAGCCATTTACAGCCATTACTCAATGAGGTGGAAAATGTGATGTGAGAATCAATTAATTTGAAAACCATCTCATTAATGTGATGCTTACTCAATTAAAATGTAATACTTTACTTTATTCATGAATATTATGCTCATTAAAAATGATTAATTAATAAACTTCAAACTAGTGTTAAAGAAATATTAATGAATAACTATGGTTTCATTTATATAATATAAGGAAAAACTATAAATTTATTTTACTAATTTAAATACTAATAGTTTCATATTTGTTATGGAGTAAGTAGATTATAATAAATTCTACTGACATTTACCGCATTAATAAAGCCCAACACAAAACATTCGGTTAGTTCTGCTTGTAAAGAAGTGATTATTAATTACTATGTATAGCGAATACGTATCAGTTTATTTAAGTTAAGAAATACATAAATCAACTAAATTAATAGATATAAAATAGTTATAACATTATTTACGGAAATAATGTGATATTGGTACCTATTCAGATTATATCCTAACTAAAATGTTGTTTATGACGTCAAATATTTTTCACTACTTATGTATAATAAGGTTTCGCTATTAAAGAAAATAATAATAATTTGACGGTTGCAAACAAGATGTACAAAAACATCTTACTCTATAAAACTGTATTTGTATTTTGTATATGAATTTTTATTTATTCATTTGTAAAATGTGAATTTTCTAATTTAATTACACTGAAATAAGTTTTCTTCCATTAAAATATGTAATAATAACGCCGTGGTTTTAGTTTGAATTATTAAATTACTTTAATTAGGTGATTGGAGTTCAATCAACAATTAAACTAGATAGAATATCTTATACAATTAAATAGGAACCGAAACTTCTTTTTTTTTCCTGTTTCAACCGTGAGATCGAGTGGAGAGCATCCCATTGTTTCAACCTGGTACCACATAATTTATCTTATTAATGATCAAATGTAAATCTCCTTTGGGCTCTCTCATGATGACCGCGCTGAATACAAGAAAATGCTTTTCAGTAGAGATTCAGGCCGGTAGATAAGAACAGAACCTAATAGAAAACGTATAACCTATTCAATGTTTAAAAGTTAAAACGACATGTTAAATTGGTGAGTTTTAAATTTTCACAGTCGGCCTTATTGTCTTTCGTGAATATAAGTATTTTAAATTATATTTGTGAGGCTATTTATAAGACAGTGGTTTCTAATTCACGCACTACACAAAAATGCACACAATGTTACATACATAATGACATTTCATCGTATAAAATTGTTATTCTTTATGATTGAACCATATCAATGTATGTGTCACGAGACATGTATTCATGTCTAGCGTACAATACAACTGTTATATTATGTCCAACAAAGAGGTCGCAATTGATTTGCAGTTAATAGAACCAATATTAAACATGCGAATAAATCTTATAAAATTAATTTAAACGCATTCATTTGCAGCGTTCTGTGATGCCATAGCGCATATTTGAACGACCTCGATATGTACATGCAATATATGTGAACATTTTAAATGGATATGTGTATAAATAAATAATCAACAGTAATTTGTAGGTACCTGCAATAGCTATGCATCAAGTTTGTACGGAAATAGTTCCTGTAAATGTAAGCTGTAAATGCTTCTCGTGGGTAGATGTTGTGTACTATCGTCTGTACCCGCGATTAAAACTCTATTGACAGACTTTGAGAAAAACGTAACCTGTACTATTTCATTAATATCGTCACACTATTAATGTACGATGACTGCGTAGAGCGCTCAATAATAATATAAAATGGCGTTCCGCATGAGAAAAAGTGACGAAAGCCTACACAGGCGATAATCGTCTTGCATAACCGTGTTTAGCAAACGTTTAGTTTTATTTCGTATCGTTATTTATTTATTCCATACCTAATCTACGGTTTATTTAATTTATTATTATAGTAGAAACTGTTTAGAACTATGTTATAGATCCAAATCTAATGTTATGGTTCTTTTGAAGTTAATAAAATAAAAGAATATTGTGTGAACGCTTCTATTTTGGCATCTTACCAGACTCTTTCCATCGACAAAAACAACAGATGACTGTCATATCGGTGGTCGGATGCCTGTGGTCCCAATAATATAAAATAATAATAACAAAATTAACAGCCACAACAACTAACAACAAGAATACGATAGCTCATTAAACCGCTGGCACGTGTTAGATACACTATAAATAACTAAAACAATACATTTAAATTTATAAAAAAATTATGCGTACAGTCGACGACTTTTATTAATTGTATACAATTATTTAATTACATATTTTTTATAAATAAATATAGTTTATACCGAGAAATTCTGAAATCTAAGTATTTAGTATTTGATCATTATCAGCAATCTTTGCTGACAAAAAAAAGTTTTTAATTTTTTTTTTTTAATTAACACTTTTTTTAAAGTTTTTATATTTAAAAATATAATTATATATTACATAACTTTATATTTGACATTTTTTTATTAATTCTGCAGTTATCTCAAACAGATAAAAAACCTAATATAAAGTATATAAATACATTGGTAAATGCTTTAAAAATTATAATATTAAAATAAAATGAATTAATCTCATATGCATCTTTCATGTCGTGAAAATAGAAACTTAAGAATATGATATAAGTATATTGTTTTATCAAAATAAAACAGTATTCTTATTAAGATATTAATGTCATTAATATCTTAATATTAAATATTGTTAATATTGTTAATTTGTTTATTTTAATACATTGTATTAAACAAACTAACAAGAAACAATACATTTTTCTATAGTTACATAATTAAAGTTAATACCACTATAAAAAAAAAATTACTAAATATTGTGATAAATTTACAAAATAGTTATAGCTGAATTGGTTTTCTTATTCGGGATCCACTTTTCTATTCGTTAAATTGAAAACAACAATAGAATTAATTATATCTCTATAACATCGTTCTCTCCATACTCAGATACTTTTATTTAAGATTTTTTTTTTATTTACCAACTTTAAGCTATGCTTGTGTTGGTAGTAGAGAGTTACAATTTATATCACTTAAATTAACAATCCAAAATAATCATACAGTTTTTAAGATAATAAAAATATTAGAATACATACATGAATACAAAAATAATAAATAGACAAATAAAATTACAACATACAAGATACTATTTTGATAATGTAAATAACCAATTAATAATTAATTTATTCTATTTTATTTTTTTATTCTCATTAATATCTCTTTAAAATTCCTGTAGTTAGTGTGTATATTCTTTTTAATATAATTGGCAAAGATTTAAAGTATTTAGGACCAAGATATTCTACGAATTTTTGACCAAATGATTTATTAAAATATATAATTTTTGCATCCATCATAAGTTCTATTTTCCTTTTTCCTATATATGCTTTCTTCATTGACCCATAAGTTATAATTTTTTTATAATAAATACAATGGCTATTTTTTTTATATATAATTTCTCTATTGGTAAAACATTAAATAATTTATAGTTATCGATAGTCGATCGTTTTAAGTTATGCTTATTAAGACAGATCCTGGTAATTTTCTATTACTGTATTATGAGTGGCCGTAATGCGTTTTTGGCTGTATCGCCCCAGACCAACAAACCCTAGTGTAGTATCGTTTGGTATAAAACTAAATAAATTATACGTAAGGTATGAAACTGTAAAAAAGTTCTTAATTTGTATAGGCTATAGGACATAGTTCAAAATCGCGAAACAATACGAATTATTGTATTATTCACGTGCCGATTTCATCTCATGTTTTTATCAATTGATAATCCTAGATATCTGGTACAAGTTACTCTGTAAATGTTTTGACATATTAATTCACTACAATGGTTTTAATTTACACATTTACGTATTTTTAAATGATCAAAATTATTTTCGTCCCCATTAATCGAGAAATTTATAAAGTTAGTTTTATTATAATCGAAAGTAAGTTTCCTCTGATTCAAGTAATTTAACATTTTTTTTAAATACACGCGTAGCTTTGATTTGCACGTCATTCCAAGAAAAACCAGAAAAAAGTAAATAATTATCGTTTGCATACGTTACAATTTGCCATATCTATGGGCAAGTCACACATACTAAGTCACATATACTATTAGTATACAATATGAACAAGGTGGGACTAAAAACGCTGTCTTGTGGTACTCCACAAGTAATTAACAAGTCATCGTCAGTAATGGTAATTGATTTCGACTTTTTGTTTCTTATTGACTAAATAACTTTTAAACCATTTTTAACTTGACTTATTTATTCCAAAATTTGTAAGTAAGATAGCAAGTTTCCATCGTGTCTAATGCTTTAGCCAAATCCAGAAAAATTCCTATTATTTTTTTTACTTTTGTCAAGTTTATTATAAACGAATTTCATTGCATTGTATAGTGCATTTTCTGTACTTAATTTTGATCTGAAACCATTGTGGTTTTTAGACAGAATATAATTTATTTCTAAAAATTTGATTAATCTACTTTTTATTATCTTTTCAAGTATTTTAACAAAGTTGCTGAACTTTGAAATAGGTCTATAGTTATTGATACTAATTCGATTACCATTTTTATATAGTGGCTTTATAACGACTAGTTTAAATAATTCCGAAAATGTACGTTCCGATATACTTAAAGTATATATAAAAGTTAAGAGTACTGACATTTTTTTTGTGATGTGTTTTAATGTTTTTACTGAGATATAATATAAATATTATAATTTGCTGCTGTTAAGATAAAATATGATTCCTTTTTTTAATTTAGCTAATTCATTTAGATAATTTATTTAGATGATGCCGATCACTGTAAACGTAATTTAAATGTATCAGGTCTCTAAGAATAATATTTTTGAATATCAACAAAATAAAAATATCGTTATTCATCATGTCAATTATCTAATTTTTTTCTAAATATGAATCTTAAGAACCAGTATTAAATCAGCTGTTATATATTTTATTAAATATCTATAATATATTTCTAGCATTACATTTGTTAGCACCTTTTTAAAATACTGCTTTATAAAAATAAACTTATGGCAATAGTATGCCCAAAAAATTGTGCACGTCTGCCTGGAAAACAAACATATTACATAACGTCCGTAACGGCAATAACGAGACTACTGCATCGTTAAACAACTTAGTTAATTTTATACTTATTATACTGGTTTATTAATTTCTATGATGTGACGCATACAAAATTCAATACAGACTAACATTATACAAGATTTACAAGAACGCGGACAATATGCGAGCAGTAAATTATCAGGTAGGCAATCCACCCGCGATGGATTGCGGACCCCATGACGTGCGTAAGTGAGTGAAATCAGAATTAGGTAAGTACATGAAAAACATTGCGACGGTTGCCCGTACCAAAGATTTGTTTTTTTCTATAGATTTATTTGCAAAAATGTGTATATTATATATTCTTATTAATTATAATAGTTATAAAATATATAATCATTGACAACCTTATAAATAATCAAAGATTTTACAAACCAATAACGATCATGGTTAACCAATAGCAATCATTTATAAACCAAATATTTTCATCGTAAATCTTAAAATCCTTATGTGAGCACCTCTCGAGGTTGGACCTCTACGTTTTTTAATTGACCTATCTTCTTCTCAGAGGTCTAAACTATTTCTATCCCAAATTTAATCGCATTTGGTTGAACGGTTTCGGAATGCATAAAGAACAAACAGACAGACATTAATTTTTATATTTATTGAAGATAGACGATTATTATTATTATTAAAATTATTACGAATAAGGGAATAAAACAATTGATATCGTAAGTATTGTTTAATTTTATCACCTCCAGCGTTTAAGATTTAGTCGGGATTTTATCGTTATCACTGAGATTTTGAGCCGATTTATGAGCCGGACGAGGCTGCACGCCATTTCGTGCCCAGCTATATACAACAATTGGTTGTCGCGAAAAAAAATGCCAAAGTTCATCCAATCCGTTCTTATGAACACCGCAGACCTATTGGCCACGGTACTTACAATAATCATTTAAGTTATCACTGGTACCACTTTGCACTTGCGGTTTACGATCGTGAGCATCCTGTAAGTTGGCGTCAAATTGCCTAGATAGAACGCGGCCGTCCAAACAACAATTCTTAAATTTTCTATACAGGATCAGGTTCTTCCATTTCCGGTTCTAGTCTCTAGTTCGAGAGGGCCTGGCGTGAGTCGAGTGAAGTCAATTTCAACATTCAATACTTTTCACGTTCAGAAATCACTAGTTTCCGATCACTTATGATAAACATCCGCTAGCTTTCCGTCAACGAGGTCCTTTCCACGTGGTACAACAAATATGCCCTGCAGTCATAGATAATAGAAACATGGGTAGGATATCACAAATAAATTAAGGTCAGTATATTTTCGCGGTTCTAAACTGATAACAAATAGAAGCCGTTTGCATATATTTTTGTATTATGCCTATGATAAAATATTATACGTGTACGACATTTGAATTTTATAGTAAGTTGACGAATGATTTATTTATTCAAGATTCTAGATTGTTGTTATGCGCTTTCTACAAGTACCTACCCAAGTAAACTTTTTTTAAAATTTTCCGAGGTTGGCCCTGGCCGCGTCCACGTCTGCCCGAGCCAAGACATACACATAAGGAGCCACCCGAATTGCGTTGTTACGCCCACGACCACATCGACCACATTGACTACGTCCGGCCACAGTTCGAGCTCCGACGTATTAGCAATACGTCGTTCCACGACGAGAACTCGCGAACTTCCGTCCATGTATTATAATATAAATTGCCATCGTAACGAGTCGATTATTATTGATTATTATTATTTGATGGAATTGATCAAAACGTGACACGTGGGTTTTAAAACTATTTCGTTTGAAGATCCAAGAAAAATTAATTCATTTTTAACGAAACATTTTTGTTCATAACTCAAATGTAATTAACTATATTGTGTGTTTTTAGGTCTGCCTTGAATCAATATTATTTGCCGCGATAACATGAAATCTTATAAAAATCAAAGAATATAATATTTTTTTCAATAAGAATATTATTAATTCATCAAATGAAATTAAAAGTTAATTTTTTTTTCAACGATTTATCATTAATTTAAAATTTATAATTATAAATGATAAAACATAATTGTACGCGATGACGGAATAAATAAAACGAGATGATCATCTAACTTGGTGTCTGTATTATCCATGTCCGATTTTTCATATTGATTTTAAGATTCAAATTACTATTTTTATAAATCTTTATATAAAAATAACTAAATAAGGTCAATTACATGATTAACAATTATTTATCTCATAATATTTTCTTTCTACTCAAAAACAATTTATAAAAATATTGTTAAATAATTAAAATTGAGACGAGAAGCTCATTTTATAAAAACGAGCATTTGAAACTAAAAATATATTTACTTTAAAATAATAATATAAATATTGTAATAAATTTTAAAATATATATATATATATATATATATGTTTCTTATTAATATTTGCATAATAATTCTTATAAAATCATATAAGTGCAAAGGTGAAAAAACAAAATAAAAAACTTACTTAAAAAAAAGACAAAATATTTTATATAAAAGAAACATTTTTTTATTTTATATTGAATATATTACAAGAAAGTATTTTAAAACATGCAACAGCTAAATTTTTTTTAAAATTATTTTGTTTTGTAATAGAAATAATTTAATACAAGTATACAACCTTTGATATCTTTTTTTAAAATAATTTTCTTTTCTAAAAACGTCGAATTTTAAAACTCGTTCGGATTATTTTTATAATATTTTATCGAAGTGGAATAAAAAATGAAGCGAACCATATAATTTTCAATCGGAAATTATTATGTTCTGCCGATTGAATTCCAACATTTAACGTAATACGTGTTTTTATTTAAATCTTTGAATTATTATTATTATTATTATTATTATTATAAACGCAGTATAAAAATCTATATAAATTTAATAAACTAAAATAAATTTAGTCATTACAATTAACACTACATTTTAG
The DNA here is from genome assembly GCA_014851325.1 of Pentalonia nigronervosa. Taxonomy (NCBI): domain Eukaryota; kingdom Metazoa; phylum Arthropoda; class Insecta; order Hemiptera; family Aphididae; genus Pentalonia; species Pentalonia nigronervosa. Next base: position 21,461 of record JACXSJ010000828.1, on the reverse strand, counting down.
AAACTATAGCAATTGCCATAATCTAAAATCTCTAGTGATAAAACAATTGTCTCCTCTTATACTCTTTTACTTGATTGTATAAGAAACGTATCATTTATAATTAACATAAACAAAAACAAATATAATCAAAGTTAATAAAATATAATAGTTGAAAGATATTAGAAATGTTATATAGTTATTAGGTAGTGTAAATCACTATGTCTTATAAAAATGGTGATCAAATTAAAAATTTAGATAAAAGTATAACTTATATATATATATATATATATATATATATATATTGGGGCGTGTAAGTAAGCAGTAAAAAATATTATATTTTTATCGAAAAGTACCAACTAGTTATTGCAAAGACATTATAGAATCACGAGGACTAATTTATCGGTTGAATACTTATCTGTACAACCGATTTTACATGACGTTACGTTTAAACACGAAGTTAATTTACAGTGGCGTGTGTTATCTAATATGTATTATAATTTTTTGAATATGCGAAAGCTTTATTATGGGTGAGTATTTACGTACTCGTAACTCGTATAACAAAACAAAAAATACAAAATGCTAACGTCGATATAATTGTTATATATTTGTATACCTATTCAAATATTAGGATAACATTAGAACAACATATTAGGTATATAGGCATGTCCACATTTTTTTTTAGTTACATATTAATAAGTTTTGGTGAATACTGACGTCGAACTGTTGAATTTTAACTATAATATAGACATGCCAAGTAATACGCTGTTAAAATAGTAAACTTATAAGTGCGTTTTAAAAATTGTATTCGGGTAACTGCAGTCGGATACCTACATAATAAAATTAATGGTGTTTGCTAAAAACCGAGGTGATCGTTGCTTTTAGAGTAGCATATGTATTATACACAAATTTTATACAGTCGAAGTGGTATTTTATAAAATATACATTCAAACCGTTTTAAAACTTTATGTTTCTTGTTCTGAGTATCAAAAATTCAATATGGTGTTTGTTGCCGTCACAACACAACGATTTAATAAATAAGTAAATAGTACACGATATCTGCAACAGAGGAACAGCTAGTCACACACACACACACACACACACACACACCTGTTTGTAATTATTGTTTTATTTTTGTACGTATTTAAACGCGTCCAGTGAGTTATACCTATAATATTGTTATGTAGATTAACGGCGCGTACGCACGCCGCCGAGCCGGCTCCGCGAATATTATTTAACGTGATTTCTGCCTTTTACCGTACGTTTTTGTGTGAAGACCGACGCGGCGTGTGCCGATTTATTATTATATTATTTTTTGTTAAAATTGTAAAAGTGTTATTTTTATATTTTTTGTAGTGTCATTAACTTATATTTTTTACCTGTGAGAGAGCCATACGGGCCATTTATTATATCATTGTTGTTTGAGTGTGCGCGAATCGCAGCATTTATTATCATATTCATTTGTGTGTGCAAATCGTCACTGTCAAAATTACATACTATTATTTATTTATTTAATATTATTTTTGTTATAATTGTATAGCACAGAACCAGGCCAGTCTGGCCAGTCTGCGCTCCACCAACTGTGAGTTTTTTTTATTATTTTTTTATATTTATTACATATCTGAGTTGTTGGGCCAAAAGGGCGGTATATTCTATTATTATTATTATTTTGTTGTGCCAGAAGGGCCGCATATTATTTTTATATTTATTATTTTTATACGATCCTCAGCTCTAATAGCTGCGTCAATATATATCCCGTTCTGTTCAATCATAAGACCGTGCCTTTTTAAAATATATATTATTACTATCATTTATACTGATTTATACGATGTACAGCTCTAACAGTTGTCTTTATCGATATTATCATTCGGTTTTGTTTGGCTACAACGACTGTAATTTATTATTACCGTAGTCGCCGCTTATTGAACTCACTTTGGGACCCGACAATTTGAGTCGATTAACCGAATGAGTCAATAAGGCGAATGACTCAAAAAATTTTAAAAATGCTTAAATTTAAAAACGTATTTACTTAAAAATATGTATTGAGATTCAAGGTATTTATGTATAAAAATAAAAATCTAGCTATACGCAATTAAAAATAAAATAGTTAAATAAAATACAATTAATAAAATACATACATAATTAATAAAATAAATTAATTTTTTGATAAAAATCTATCTAATGTTGATTGGATTTTCCCCTCTTCGGCCAACTTCATAATCATATCTTCATAAAATGTATGTTGCTCGAATACGTCAAAATTGCCTCTTTGCTGAATCCCTCTACGTAAAATTTGAAGCGCTTCTAGCTATTGTTTAATTGATGGTGATTTCTCATCAGGTTCCTCTTCGTCGCTATCATCAGCCACATTCTCTTTTGGCCGTTTTGACTGTATTTCACCACACATATCTTCCTCGGTAATTGACATTGATGACTGTTTGGTTTATCGTAATTTATTTTATCTCCGCGATAAAAGCAAAATACCAGTACCCACTTATTTATAACACATTTATTCAATGTATGTACATATTTTATTTATTTATCTAATTTTCAAATGACCCTATTAACCGGTGTGTGTATCAAATAGACGAATTTTTTGCTGTGTATTAGTATATGTGCGAATCGGGACCATCCGTTTTGAGTCTAATAGGCGAATGAGTCAATTAACCGTGAGTCCAATAAGCGGCGACTACTGTATTATGTACTTTTTACCGTTATTATTGATATTGCGTATTATACAGCAGCTCACCTACCAGAAACCGTGTTACCATTCTTTAGTATTAGTTTAATTGTGTACACACAAATGCACAAAAACACATAATTACACAATAAGCACTACACAACCAACAGTAATTTGCCCGGCGATCCCGACCACTACGGTTCGAGCTATTACACCACAACACGCCCAGCTGTCCACCCTCATAAAGTTAGCAGCACAACTTTAACAGACTCACGAAACACATCCAACAAATTTCTTGGCAACTTGTTGGAAATCGTTAGATAACTTTTAGACTTTTTTGGACTTTAATTTCACCGATAGAGCTTCAAACACTTTTGTGCTGCCAACTATACTCCAACAGCATAACTTAATATCAGCAAAAGTTGACCCCTATAAAAAATGTCAAGATCAACTTGTTGGACATTGTTGGGCTACTCCAAAATGATGTTGGACTTTATTTTTGCCTACCCATATTTTAAATATTGAATGTTGGTGCGATCTGAACAAATACGAATAATTAGACCATGATGTAGATTTACGTAGGCTCGCTTGTAACCGTAATGACTAGTAAATTTCCAGAGTATTATTTAATATAATCTTTAGAGGACGTGTTTTTTTTTTTTTTTGATTACTTAAAATGTCTTTTCCAAGACAAGTGAAAGTAAATTTAAAGATATTACTTCCTATTGATTCATAAATGTTTGTGATTCTATTAAAATCAGTTTCAGTATTTAGAGTGTTAGTTTCAACCTCAGCTAAATTAAACATAATTAAATTGGATCACATAATTCTCTATCCAATACTTCAGCTACTAAATCATTTTCATTAGACAATTGAGATATTGAAGGATTATTTTCTATAAGAATTACTTTCTTCTCAAGTACATCTTTTTCTTTTACAATTTTGTTTATCTCTATTAAAACCGAAATAGTTTTTAATAAGTCATCAAATTATTTATTTAGTTTGTTTTGTCTATTGTTTATATTATTTACAGAAGAGATTATTTTACCTTAAGAATTTTTTAATTCATCCAATGGTAGTTTAATGCCTTCAATAATAGTTTTAGAAGTAATTTCATATAGCATATTCGTTAACTGATGATAAAATTGATAAGATAAAACACGTCTTATGCACGCGACTGTCAGAATAAGACTGAATATATAAGTATGCGGACTTGTGGATTATTAAATTCAAAATTCCGTTTGGAATCATTGCTTATATTTTTGTACTCGGAAGAGAGCTACAATAAATAAAATTTAAGACTTAAAAAATATTGGGAGACACCGCAGTGATTGGTATTAATCCAGTTCACGTACGATACAGTACATCAAAATATATTGACATGAAGGGAAGTGCAGCGTGCTGCATGTGACCTGGTTTTTTGTTTAAAAATATGCCTTATAGTAAAAAATCTCACGCCTTGTAGAGTGATTGAATTTTGATAATTTTGGATGTATATTCATATACGTATACAGCCCGTGCGTAAATAACCAAATACCCGTGTATAACTACACTCACACTAATTTTCATTAATGAATATTAAAAAAAAAAATATATATATACAATGTAAAATAAATCACTTCATTCATCTAAAATAAAAATGATTCTTCTACGTTATATAATAAATATTTAGTCGTATGAATAGATCTGCACTGATAAAAACCGCACAACAGAATTCAACAAATTGAGCTGGACATAATTTATTTACAACCTTGAAAAAGCTCTGCTGGCGAAAAAAAAGTACAACAAAATCTCGAAGTGGCCCAAAAATGTCCAACAAATTGAGCTTAACATTTTTTATAGAGGTCAAATTATGCTGACATAAAGTTGTGCTGTTGGAGTATAGTTAACAGCGCCAAGTGTCTAAAGATCTACCGGTGAAATTAAAGCCCAACAAAGTCTGAAAGTTACCAACAAATTTGTTGGATGTGTTTCATATGTGTCTGTTAAAGTTGTGCTGCTAACTTAACGAAGGTAACTAGTCCTCCATATTTTTAAGACCTGGATATTAGTTGGTAAAGTAAATAAATTGGTGTCCGGGTGCGCGTATTACTATTATATGCACCCGGCCAGTACAGTGTTGAATGTTTATACAAACCTACTTTCAGTAAAAATGTATTAACTTTCCAAACAAATGCACTTTTCTTCCAATCAATTTTTATATTATAATATTAATAATTCATTATTGTATATTTTTTTAATATATAAATATTAGCTACTAGAAGTATTTATGACAATACATAGAAAAACATTTAACAATTAAACAATCAGAATACAATTTTAAACCTATCTAAAATAAGGATGAATTAATTTTGATAATAAATTCATAGTTGAATGAAGTGGATAATTTTTCTCAGAACCTATCGATGTTTCTTGAGTGAAGTGGTTTTAAAATTTAATATGACTATTAAGTACAGCAAAATAAAAAATAACCCTTCTCAGAAAACAAAACAATCATTATGTGTATGTGATATTAAATATTGTTAAAATATAAAAATTATATAGGTGCATTAACTTAAGTTTTATACAAACAAAATAGTGTATCTGCTGTACTTTATAAATAATGACATTATAAAAATGTCAATTTTAACCAAGCAATGTAATAATCTTCATAAAAAAAGAAACTGTAATAAAAACTAATTAATTTGCCATAGAGTTAAATCGAATTACATTCGTAAGCATAATCCTATTTTAAATATAATATTATTAAACACCAGGTGAACGTATAAAAACGATTTCCCAACATCTATTGAACCACACTTTGTGCAGTGTCCGTTTGTACCTTTATAATTGATACGCTCCAAAGCTTTTTTTACATGAAAAATAAAGTTGAACAAAAACATAAATTAATGTTATTTTTGATGGCTGAAACGAACCTTTTAAAAAAATGATAATTGTGTATAAGCAAACGACCGTTAATATCTGATTAACCGTTTGTAAAGTAATTAGTACAATATTTTATTCAATGTACCTTTATTATATAAAGATAAGAAAAAATGAAATTCTAAACTTTATATAATATCATATTGGTATAATAATGAGTTAGAGTTATATATAAATTTAAATAGAAACATTAAGTAATAAATAAATAAATTATTTGTTTTTAAAAATATCTTATAGAAATTCAAAATGTTTTCACAATTAAAAAGAATACCCTAACCCCACCCATTAATATTTAAAAATAAATCCGTTTCACTTTGATAAACAAATATCTAATTTTATTATTTTAAAATGTACTGTTTGAATAATTCAAAGTAATCAAAATATGATCAAATTCAATAAAGTGCCCGAAATAAAACAATTTCTAAATAAATAAATAACCTACTTAAAGAAATGAATTAATTAATAAAATATTGCCTACATCAATTATAGAAGTTGGTCATAACAACATAACAGCTAAACAGGTGGCAATAAACTACTAATAATAACAATTATTTGTCTATTTATTAGCACTATTTACTCACAATTTTCAACGTGTATAGATTAAAATTTAAAATTTGCACCACAGTGTTGAATGTTTATCCACAAAATCTGTTTCCAGTCTTCGTTCTATTATAATCATGTAACTCGTATAGTATTTGAGTTTTCGATACACACCACACGTGTTTATGCGATATCTACAGAAAATAAAAATTGTATCTATACAAATATGTGTCTTATGTGCCATATTTTACAGTCCCGTAGTCCAATTTTAGGCATAAGAAGTATTTAGTTAAATCAAATATACCGGCCAGATTTTGTTTTCTACTATTTTTTAAAAGCTTATTTCATTTTACCTCGCCCACAGCATTTAATTTTGTATAAACATTAAAATAAAATATATCATCAAATACTTAACGAATATGCCGAATATTCACCGAATAGGTATTATATGAAATATACATCTAACATAATAAGATATGACAGCTACTTTGAATTCTTCTCGTCAATAATATATAAATTGATAATTATATCAACAAACTATATTAGCAAGCACTAGTGTCGTAAAATTTAATAAATATTTTGTTTCCCTAATAACAGTTCTCAAACGATTATTTTTTTAGAAAATATTGGAATTATTTTATCTCACCTGCGGGAAATATAATATATTGATATTGTCATACCTACTTAGGTATCTAAATATTATAATATTTTTTCTAATTTATATTATTTTATCAAATCTGAGTAAGATTTCCATTCCCTTTTTTTAGAGGGTTTCTACAATGATGGGCCTCCCTCCTCACGTTTTTTTTTTGCTTCATGTTGTTGATATATTTTAAGCTATCAAATTTATTTGTTATATAAAAATATTACAGATTGTAAATAAACTTAGTTAAAAAAAAAAAAAGGATTTTTTATTCCTGCCAACACATTCAAACGTCTCAAATAAAAATGGTGGTGTGGTTTACCTCCCCCCCCCATAAAACCAGATTAGGTACACTACTGGTTACATTGAGAATAAAATCTTAATTGATTAAAAAGTTAGTAACTATACTATAATGTAAATATAATTATGTGATTTTTTTTTTAATTTTTATTGCACAATCTTTTTAACAAGTGATCAAAGATAAAAAAAAGTCATGATTCACTGAATGATGAAATCTCCCAGTAAAGAAACTTCAAATAATTAAATATTTAACAAAATTATAGCAAATTATATTATAACTATAATTATTATCGAAAACATTTTAAGTCGATATAAAAACATTTGATATATCCTCGTACAATCAGTGTTTTAATTTTAACAATCAATGTTAAATAATATGTATAATACCAATCAATGAAATAATTATCACTTATAGAAAAAAAAGCAGAGAACACTAAAGCGTTTTAATTGGTCAACAACCATGATTAGCGTAATCGATACAATAATTTTCTGTTCAAAGCTTTAAAGGCCAAAAACATACGATAGATATATAGAAAATTCAGAGTAATTCATCCAGCATACCCAATCATTTTTAAATTTTAAGTGGAGCAATAAATGTATCAATTCAATAATTATTTATTTATTTTTTTTTTTTTTAATTAATATTTTTTTCGAATTTATAGTATTTACACTGCGATTTATAAAAGAAATACTATTTTCTAGAAAAGAAACTAAAATAAACTTAAAGAATCTAGTTGGTACTATTGAGAGGTTAGAATTAAAAAATTAGTATTTTTTCACAAAAAATAGAAAAAAAACATAAAAACTTAAGGAAAACGGGAATTTTCCGTAAAAATAGATTTGGTTTTTTGGTGCAACTCAAAAATGAATAACCGTAGATACTTGAAATTGTCACCAAATGTTTATATTATTACTTTCTGTAAACGATAAAAACCTTTTTGAGCTATACATAGACATTTGAAATTTTGAATTTCTTTTATTTTAATTGTAGATAAAAATGTTTTTGATGATCAAAAAGTTTGAAAATTTAATACGAGGTTTCTCTTTTGAAATCTAATAATATTAAAAATATAAAATTCATAAAAATTTACAATTTTTAAGTTATTTTCTAGTTAAAAATTTATAAAATGCTTAATTTTTATAGCTAGAAACAAATATCTGGTACTCGAGGCAACATTTGTATAGGCAAATGTCATGACAAAATATATTTGAAATAAAATGTTTGTTGTCGCACGTAATAAGTCGATTTTCCTAGCAAAATACAAGTCGTTTTGGACGATCGCTAGCCGCCGACCCAAAACCTTGTTGTTTGTATTTGAAGTGAAACTGGGCAGTGAAGTGTCGCGAGATTAAAGGCCATTTCATGTGTTTGGAACGAACGGCGATGACGGCGCATCGGATGGGCAAAATAGAGGCATCGGCGTCGACGTGACACGGAAATTCGCATAAACCAAAATTATTAAGACCGTCTTTGACTCGCGGCGCAATTTAATCAAAACGCACTCATCCGCGTAAGTAAACCGTTCACCAAACGATAATAATTATATTATACCTACTGCTGCAGCCTGTCCGGTGCGATGTTACAATGACGATGATAACATTTGATAATACAAATATGTAGATATAACACCAAGTGCTTTGCAAAGGATTACATTTTACTTAATTATCTGCAATTTGTACATCATAGTATCACTAGACAACAGTGGAGAAGCGTCATAGGAGACAACAATACAACGTTCACGTACTTAGTGTACGGACAAATAGTTTAAATAATTCAATAAAATATTTATTTTACAAATTTGAATTTTAAAATAATCTATACTAATATTAGAAAGAGGAAAGATTTGATTGTTTGTATTGAATAGACTCCGAAACTACTGAACCGATTTAGATGACATTTGGTACATAGATAGTTTAGGCACTGAGAAAAAACATAGACTACTTTTTAATACTAAAAAAGAGCTGTAAGGGGCTGAAAGTATAAAGTACCTAGAAGGTATTTGTGATGTTCACTATATTTTTTTTTTAAATTTAAATTTATAAAAATATTGGAAAAAAATTCACTTTATTTTATAAGAATAAACCAATCCATATTATATTTTTAACAAAAATTAAAATTACAGATTTTTTTAAATGGTAAGGATTAGGGAGTGATTTGTATATGCTAATTTATTTTGTTATGATTAAATAATATATGTACATGTATTATATTGGAATTAAATATTTACATACCTTACCAGGTGCCATTCATAACAAACTTGACCCACTCTAAAACATGTACTACCTACATTATCATTACATATCAAATTAGAGAGATAATTAATGTCTAATTGATTCTCTTTTAGTTTTCAATCTCAGCAAACATTGTACTGACAATGTTTGCCTATTGACCTCTTTAATATATTAAGTTTAGTGATATAGTTTAGTGTATATTATGTATTTCACTGTTGGTCAAATTATTTTCTTTTAATTTATCATTAGATTAGACTAATTGCGGGCCCCTAACGTGAAATTGGCAGTGCCTGCAGACGAGACGGGTCATTCCAGTAAACATCCAAATACAGTATAAATTCACTACAAAAATAAATTTGAAACGACATCTCATTTTCCCAGGCTTGGCGTACCCCAGGGAAATGGAAAATGAGTGGAGGTTATCGTTGCGCAATGAGACACGTCTCGTCGTCCATATTTTTCTTTCATTATTTATTTTTTAGTAATCCTCGCCGTCGTGTCATCGACCACTGCAAACTCGTTTTCGTGGTTGGCTTTTGTCTCTTTAATTTACAGTTTGTTTATTTCGTGTGTGGTATTGTCTAAAACTCGTGTGTCAATAATAATATAATGCTTGATGATTTTTTTTTTTCAATATCTCTTCGACCTTAAAACTCACACTTCGCCACTGTGTACTGCATATCGTCGGAATATCTACGACGGCAGTAGTAAATAGAACCTACTAAGCCGCTGTCTCTGTCCTGATATTCGGCTGGCCGGCAATTCGATTCCATTACGTTCAGTTAAATAATTTGCTATTATTATCATTATTATTGATATAATAACGCTATAACCTATTAATTTATTATTATGTTGTATCTTATAATCATTCATGAGACATTTCCAGTGTTAAGCATTACAGTTAATTAAAACTGACACTTCCGTCGATCGTAATCATAATAATTGTGACAAAACGCAAATGAGGATTTATTTTTGTTAAGCACGTACCTATATAGACGAGATAATAATGTTTAATTATAGATAAAACAGAATAAAAGTCTTGGGTAAATATTTTCAATACCAATAATAGTTGGTTTGATTCAGGTTATAATAAACATGAAGACGTAGTCGTGCTGTTAAAAGTTAAAACAAATTATAGTCTAGAATTATATTCTAAAGCCATTTTTGTCTTTATTCTCGTACTACGTCAAGAACGATTTCGACGCCTTAATTTAAATTAAATGGTTCAACAAACACGGCAGCTCTTACGCGATATAACCGTTCATTACATACAATAACCTAGGGATTTACGAATCGTTCTTTATTAGTGGATAAAATATATATTATTAACACAGCGTATTTAATAATTAAATTCGAGATTTAAAAAAATAAAAATTATAATTAATATATCATATTTATTTAATAAAAACACGTGTTTAATTGGATACTGTATAATGTTAGTTCAGAGTTTTAATTTTTACTGATCCGTCACATTCGAAATGTGACTGAACTGAACCGAAATGAACTGACCTAATTTGCTTAAATCAACTTAACTTTAAGTCTGGTGCAAGCCAAACATTTGTCCACGTGGGTCTTACACCCTTACAGCTTTCTGTCTCACTGGAAGAGATCATTAGTGACGCAGTACGATATTTATTTTTATATCGATATAATTTTATATATTATATTATAAACTCCCACTAAATGTCCGCGGCTTGTGACTAGTGTTGTGCTTCGCCGGCAATTTCCTGTACGCCCTCGGAGATTACTAAAACTACTACTCCTACTGCTGCAGCAGACTTCCACTGCGGCCAAGGAAAGCCCGTGGCAGAAACGATGGGACGTACAAGGCGTTGTCGACGAGGTGTACTCTGACGATGAAAGCCCGATATGTCGAGGCGCGTCAACGTGGTACAGACCCGCCTGCAGCCGACACCGTGTATAACACGGCAGTCCTTACCCGACTTTGAAGACAAAGGCCTAAGGTTAGGATAGGCTAGTCCTATACTGGTGGCCGGCCATCTGGCGCCGATGTGGCGTATGAGTTCGTGGTTCCCGATATATACTCCCGGGACCTCGAACTCATTGACGCCGCGCAAAGCTTCGCCACTTTTGTGTAGATTACTACCTGAGCAGAGTGTGCGCGGGTTGCCGTAGACCTCGGGGCGCGAATTTTATTGCAAGGCTTGGGCACTAAATCGGAAGATGCAAAAAAAATAATAATAATAATAATAATAATAGAAACTGCGCTGTGTTTTGTTCACCACAAAACTTTAAAATCATGTGTCCACTTTCGTCGTGTGTCTGTTCCGACGTCGGGAGAGTCCCTGTCGGTATCTGACGATTGTCAACAGTGTCTATGCATTCATATATCGTAGAAATTATCATTACTCTTTTTTCACACAATTATTTTGCTTTATGCAATGGTATTATAGGACCAAATTCTAGGAATTTATTGTTTTCATTTATTAATATTGTTTTAGAGTTCAACTGTAATATCATCTGACATATATGAAAGTATTCAATTTTACAATTCCGTGTACTTCAGCATTTTATTCGTGGATCAGCTCAGAATTTATTTTCAGGAAATATAGAAGTAATAATTGACGCATAGTTCTGTCAGCGATTAACATTTTGAAATATTTGGTTTCTTTGTCTGATATTATTAAGACGGTTTTAATTACTATCATTCCTTCAATATTGACTATTTTCTGGTCCATAATAGGGTTATAAGTTGAACCCGAATTAGTAATTTCTATTTTATTATTAATGTTTATATTTCAAAACTAAGAAGAAATGTTAGTTGAATAAATTAATTTTATAACGGTTCTATTAGAAGTAAATTCATACGAACCACCATTAAAAAATTGGTATCAAAATATGAGTTTTAATATGGATTCTTACTACGTAATATTAAAAAAATCGGTTAAATATTAAGATCTTTAATTTATCAAAGTTTTATGAACATATTCAAGTCACCACATTCTTTATAAATTGTACGTACAATTACCATTTGTACATACGAATTTATAGTATGCAATTTTATAGTTTATTAAATACCAACTAAATACGTTTAGAAACCGTGCATTCAACATGCTCAGGGAGTTGGCTATCCTAACGTCTTTATCATTTATTAGTTATTATCAAGTAGTACAATTTATTGTATAAACACAATACTTAACACTTGTTAAATATTTATTTCATGGACATAATAAATCAATATATTATTAAATGTATATATAATTTTTTAGTATATTTTGTTTTTATTAGTGATCGTGAAATTTTTGAACCTTTTTCAAATGAACACGCTTTAAAATACAAATCGTATCTATATATCTATAATATTTTTAAACTGCTATTATAATAAAATATGAGAAACCTTAAATTCAATTTTCAAGTTGTATGACCAAATAAAAATGTTTTATCCACGTTAATAAAAAAAAAAACGAAAATTTCTTATGCCTATAAAAAGCTCAAAAAGAGTCAAAATACATTTAAAATGTATTGGTGTATACAAATGCTAATATAAATATTCGATGAAAATGTCAAGTACCTACGATTATTATTTTTTATGTTACACTAGAAAACAAAATAAATTTTGTTAAAAATTGTGTTTGTATAAAAATTCCCGTTTATCCTTAATTGTTTTTAGTTTTTATTATTCGAAAAATGTTGACAGATACACAAAAAAGCACACATTGTAATATCAATAAATTCTTTGCTTCCCTTAGAATCTAAAATTTAAAACATAATGTTATTCAAAAAATTGAACGTCTCAAATATATTTGTAAAATATGTTTTTTTTTTAGGTCTTTAAAATCTAAGAACTTAAAATAAACATAATGATATCGTCTACGAGTGTTCAGTGTTTAATATTAATACATGATAGCAATTATATGCACAAAGAACTAAACATATACAAAAGATCATATTTACCTATTATTATGCAGATACGACTGTCGTTAGCACTACTATGATTAAATACTGCTGTTATTTTTAAGTTGTCTTTAAATTCGAAAATTAAACATGACTGGTTGTATTCGGTCAGCTCGACAAACACATTGTTTATTCAGCTTTCGTGTAATTAACCAGACGCCACAATTTAATATACCTACCTACTTAATACAATGAATTTTTTTTTTAGTAGATGCTATCTCAAAAACTAAAACCGCATTTTTGAAAATATTTTCTAACATTATATGAAGTCATAAATAACGTTTTTGAATAACAATATTTTTAATTTTTTTAAACTGTTTCATACTTTTATATTCTGAAGCATAATATCTTTCCGGAACTTAGATATATGAAAATCGAATTTTACACGAGTAGTTAATCGTTAACGAGTTAAAATTTTAATATATAAGAAGGTATTTAAAATTGTATATGAGTGGTATGGAGTAACAAAGGGATAGGCCTCCGCAAAATATTGGTCAATTACTCCATTCATTAAAGTTCTAAAATAATTACATAGTTAATCAATTAGTAGTTTGAAATTCAATTTTTGTACAAGAAAATATTCCAAAAATGATTTATTACAGAGTATGGAATCAATGATGTACGTGGTATTTAATAAAAAGTCAAAAAATATAAAATAAAATTATAACGTTAATGAATAGTTGTTTTATAATGAATTCAAACTAAAAAATATAATTTTTTTTTTTTTAAATACAATAATACTTTTAGAAATGACGAGTATACTTATAGTTATTCCTAAGTGCTAAAATAATTTCCTCGTATCCCCAAATTATGTATTATTATAACATATCTAACTAATTGGGCTTCGGTTCTTTTCCAACGGCGTCGGAATAATATTATACGCAGGTGTATACGGTTTTATTTCGGCGTATAATTTTTCTTGCTCGTGCATACTTTGTGAAACCCCTACCGACCCTGGAACAAAAGTTTCGTATATTAACATACGGCTCTTTTAATATATATATTTTTTTTTTTTTTTGAATATAAAAGTTTTGCTTATAGAATTAATGCTTTCAAACACATAATGAGTTATTTCTACCGGGAATATATTATAATTATTTACGAGGTTGCGAGTTTAATTTATTTGCATATTGTTTTTATTTAATTGAAAAACCCGAACACTTTTGTCGAAATCCATCCCGTAGTGATATTTCTGACGTAAGTGGGATATTTTGTTTAGCATTCTTTTGCATTATTTAACACATTCACGCATAACTTTGCATAATATACATCTGTACGTAACATTTATTTATTACAATAGATTTTAGAAACATGCTACAAAGGTATAAATGTGAAATATGTTTTTAATGTTTAAAAAACATTTAAATTAAAGTTATTTCTTTATTTTTTCTGTTCCACTTATCTGGTAAATTATAGCTTTATTAATTATTATTGGATTATATAGCTAACGATATTTCAGATAATTAATCATCGGTTTTATTGTATAAAATTAAATACAGCATATTAATATCCATCGTAATTATTTTTAAAGCTTAACTATAAACAAATTACAAAATCTAAAGTGCAATTCCAAAAATAGAACATTTTTAGCAGATTTGTATTAAATTAACTGTTTGGTCATAAATAAACTTAATATTTTATTTGTTTAATTGGTTTTTTTTAAAATAATTACTATACAATTAAATATGTTTATTTATTGAACTTCAAAGTATATCTATGAAAACAGCATGATCCAGTATTAATTGTATTGAACGAGTAGCAGAGTTTTATATATTTATCTTATAACTACAAAAACATTGATTTTTATTTTGATGCTGTTTTTAGCAATAATGGTATCTACAACAAATAAGATTCACTAACAATGAATACAATTTCAAGAGAAAAGATTATAAACTTAATATATAATATAACTTAAATATTAGATATATTAATTTTTTTTATATTCAATGCAAACAATATCATAACCAATTTACAATACACTGGTAATAATCATTTGTTTAGTATTTTCTGTTTTTAAGATTAGCAAATAGCTGATGATGACATGCCAGAGAAAAAAAATATATGAATATTATAAATTGTAAAATATTTTATGGTAACTAATTAAAAAAATGTAAATACATTTGTTCATCACATTCAACATCTTAAGATGTTTTAAGTATACGAAAAATTGAGAATGACAGCAAATTATAACTAATTTCTGTAAAATTAAAACTAACTTATTGAAACGAAATAATATGTCACAAAGTTCCATCAAAAGAAGTATAGAAGTTCGAGTAACGGCTTGTGTTTTGAAACTGGATATTCATTAAATTTGATATTTATTAAGGTAAATTATGTGATGCAGCAAAGGTTAAGTGAACGAGAAACAACTACTTTGGCTTCCTATTTAGTTTTATGACAATAAAGACTTTGATTTTTATTTTTATGACATTTTTAGCAATATAGGTACAATAGGTACATACAATGAATAACAATAAATTAAATGTTAGAAAAAAATTTCCGTTGTGGAACTATAAAAGATAATGGAAATTATTTTCCTCCAGTAGTTTATCAAATTAATATCATTTTTGAGCAAGGTAAATATGATATATAGTTACTCCAAAAAAAAAAAAAAAAGAGTTTATAATATAAAACAGAAAATATGAGGTGTTGAATGTATAAATGTTATAATATCAGCGTAGAGTTCTAATATTTTAGGTATTTTCTTTTTTAATCAATTAGGCTGTTATGAAACTTAATTAGCTACAAATTTGATTCATATATTATGTAGACTAATATACTATATGAAATGTATTTATTTTTTTCAATGAATTTGAATTAAAAAAAAATTATGTAAAATTGACATTATATTTTATTTTTAACATTTTTTATGGGAAATATTATTATACCTTGGAATATAATAAGTTATTCATACATACTGTGTGATATTTAAAATAAATGTATATCAATGGTTAAAATTGTTGTTAATAAAAATATTAACAAATATAATTTTTGTTAAAAAAAAGAAAATTTTATCTCTTGTTTTCTAAAAATTGTTTTGATATTATTATTCAACAAGCTACTGCATGCAAACTTTAACCATAGGTAAATTAATATTTACAATCAGAGAAATATCATTATAGCAGCAAGTGCCCGTCATAATTTCAATATTATAAAAAAATCTATGCTGTCGTAAGGACATTGAAAGTGCTGTTTATCTTATTAAAAATATAATTTATCGTGTAATATATTAACATTTCTGAAGAGACACATAATTTGCTGATGTACCATGTCATGTATTGAAAAAAATATTTGCTTGTATAATCAATAAATATGTTAAAATAAAAATGTTTGTAACCAATAACAAAACTTGTATTAGACTTATAAAATACATTAATTCTGTCTAAATATCAATAATAATATAATACAGAAAACAAAAATAGTTTAAGAAAGCTTTAAGAATTGGTGGTATAAAAATCACATATAATTATAAAATAATAAGCGTACAAAAGCGTATAAAAATGATTCAACTATTTTATTTTAAGATTCAATATTGCTCATAGTGTAACGAGAATCATTCGTAGCTTTTTATTTAAATTAGTTACAATATAATTGTAACATTAAGCTTCGACAAGCTCAATTGTCTAATACCCTATCTTGTAATATAACACTAATAGTACACATATTAACTTTTTTCTATTTGTTTTCGTTTTGCTGATTATTATTGATAATATACTGTTGTGTCCATACGTATGTATTGGCTAAACTCGAATTCCAGTAGGTATTACGAATTTAGTTATTTATCTGTAAAATAGTTTTTGATATTATTAGCGTCAATCTATAACAGCCAATTATTTTTT
Organism: Pentalonia nigronervosa; assembly: GCA_014851325.1. Taxonomy (NCBI): domain Eukaryota; kingdom Metazoa; phylum Arthropoda; class Insecta; order Hemiptera; family Aphididae; genus Pentalonia; species Pentalonia nigronervosa. The sequence continues at coordinate 4,414 of JACXSJ010000828.1, read as the reverse complement.
AATTGTTATAATAATACAATAATATGCACTATCAAATTCATTATTATTAATTTATATAATTAAATTAGTTTCTTAAATTGACCATTCCAAGGTTTTGGTTATCCCTATAGACAAACAAGCTATCATTGGCTGTACTCCTACTTTTGATATAAAACGTACGTATTTTTTTTATTATACTTCATCAGTTGGGTTTAATATTACGTCATCTTTACAAGCTGATCCTGCAGTAATAATTTCATTTTCTCTTATTTCTTCTATACAAGGTTCAATAACCTCTGAACAACTTTTTGTTACAGTAGTCTTATGTGTTGAGTATAAACACGCATTTTCTTATTTTAAATTATAATTAATATTTGACTTTATTATTATTATTTCTGGTTTACAATTACCAAGTTAAACTTCTGAGTTTTTGAATAACATAATATCTAAAGGAGCACGTTTAGTTGATTTCTGTTGTACAAATTGAAATATTCGACATATTATAAATTGTTTTGGTTATTTCACAACTTTATAGTTGAGTTTCCATGAAAGAAGTAACCGTTTCCGATTTTTAATTATTGTTACGTAATGAAATTCAGTTTTTATAATTACATTTTTAATTCATAATTTAAATTGGTTTTGGCATACGTACCTAATATAGATAATAATAATATGTAATATTAGTTCTACTTCAGTAATTAAAGATATTTTCGTTATAAATACTATTCGTCCTTCTGCGTAAAACATGATTATTTTGCACAATTTATACATTTCGACAGGTTGAATAACTAAAAGTAAATTTAAATTTAATGGTAAAATTAATTTAATTATAGTTAATTATCATGCTAGTTTTTTAAAGTATATGTGTTATTATTTTACTAAGTTTGGATTTACTATTACTGCTCATGCAAATATTATTATCGCGCTGAATGTAATTATTTCATATGCGTATTTTGCCAGTAATGCAAATATGCAGTTAAGAATATCTACACTGTGTGTTTAGTTTATAATTTATTATCATAATCACATTATAATTTTTTATAATTTTTAATTCATTTAATTGTGTATATATACGAGTGTATATCATTTTTTCTATCTTTCTCTTGAAATATTTTTATAAAATGTATTTACATTTTATAGTAATTGTCAAATATCCTATTCCTGGCTTTACTGCTTTAACTATAATTGTAGTTTGACTTTTCACTGTACACGGTGATTCACTAAGCACCATTTTTTTTATTTAATAATGAATTTTTTTCGAATTCTGATTTTTTGGCATTTTTACACCATATTTTCAAATTTTTGAGAATTTTGTAGTATTTAAAGGTATTATAATGGTGATACAAATTTTTTTTTCAATTTAGAACTATTTTTGTTACTGTAAATTAATTAGTAAATATTTTTTTGAAAAATTTGAATAAATATTTTTTCAATATTAAAATGTTTATATTAAGGATAAAAGCCCTTAACAATGGTTTCACAAAAATATAAAATGTATGTAATATTAGATCTATTGTTTATTATACGTTGACCATTATCACAAATTATAAATGTTGAGAAATTAATATTAATTACTACAGTTTTCAACTCATCGTAACCCATTATTATGGGCCTATTATCCTTAGTACACAAAGTTTAATAACTCAAAAACTACTATTTCTAATTTTAATTTTGGTACATCAACATTTTCACAAAAGTTGCCTACTAAATAATTTGCAGTAGAAAAAGATTCCTATTTGAAAAATAAAAGTTTTACATCTCCACATGACACTCCTTAAGTAATACAATAAATATCGATAGTTTGAAAATATGTTCTATAATTTAAATATATTTGAAAATTCCAAAAATTAAATTTTTAAAAATGCATTATTTAAGAAAAAAAATCAGATAAGCATGCTTGGTTAATCAATAAGGTTCTGGATTCCTAAATATATAATATGTGATTTTTTTATTAAACGTAAAATACTCATCATATGAAAAAGTATTGACTTTTTAAAAACAAATTTTATACGTCTTCAAGTCGTTACAAAACCACATTTTTAAAAAAAATAATATTTTCCATATTTTTTATCCTTATTATTTTTAAGTTTATTCTTTTTTTTTTTTATGATAACATACAATTTTAATTTTATATTCCAAAGCAGATTATTTATACGATTATTTCGATGCTTAAAAATCAAATATCGGACGAGTAGTTTTATGGTTATAGGTATTTAAAGTATAGATGAGTGGATTGGAGTGCGTACGGGGTTGCTTCTCAAAATATTGGTCCACTAATCTGCTCATCTAAAATGTAAACACTTATAACTCATAAAATACTTATCCAATATTTGATGCTTGTGAAAAGTAAACGGGAGAAAAATATTCTGATTTGGAATATGAAATTAAATCTCTATGTTGTTATTTAAAAAAATAATAAACTTAAAAAATTATGAGGATAACAAAAAATAAAAAAAATAATTTTTTTAAAAAATGTTTATTTTGTAAGGACGAGAAACAACATAAAACAAAAAATCCAATACTTTTCGATATAATGAATGCTTTGTTTTTAATGAATTATCCTGTATTGTACTACTATACTTTTTTTTAATTTTTATATTTATTCTGAAGTTACTTGTGTACATTCGTCATCACATACTTCAAACAAAGTTCTCCAAGCAGATTCGTCTATATTAATTAATCATCATTTCTCTCTATATACTTGTTTCTAAATTTATTTTCATTGTGTGACCTTCTGTTTCCATTCCTAAAGACATACATTCCGTGTTTTTGTTGTAAAGATAATTCTCTAAAAATATTATTTTAGTACACATTAAAATCGTGAACATATTTCAAAGTTTTCTAAATTGTTATTACGTTAATGTAATTCTTAACACTTAAATTATTATTTTCTTGCTTTAATACCTATTGAATTTTTCATCATAATCGTCGAGTGATAAGTACTAAATCTAGTTTTGATTCTCGTAGCTGTTGGTCTTAAATTATGTCCATGACTTGTTAAAAACACTGTTAATTCACGTGACAATTCAGACCACGGTACTTGATGAAATTCCTTCATTTGATACTCAACATAAATTAATTAACATTAACCTATTTGATTTAATATTTCTGTAATATTTGATTGTGGGAGAAATTCGTTCAATAGAATTTGATTAAGTGCTTTAAAATCTATCATTACACGATATTTTTTTTGCGCGTGTGTCTGATTTTTTCACCAATAAGAGGGACATGCTTCATGGCTGCATAGAGAGCTTTATAATTTTGTCCTGATTATTATCTGGACTACCCGTGTTTTAAACTATTGCTTTTTTTGTACTTGTGGAAACCTAGTAATTTCAGATCTGTGTCAAGACGATAAAAAAATTTAAATAAATATATATACAATGTAATACAAAAAGAAATCACTAAAAAATTATACTCATTCCAATTCAATCAAAACTCAAGTGCAAAAGTTTTATTGTACTAACATCATAATATATTATATTGTATTGAAAATAAAAATGTATAATAACTAGGTACTTAGTTCAAATATATGTATACCTAATTATATTGTATAATTAATTGTGTATAATGTTAACTAATCAATAATTTTGCTATAACATTGATAAAGAAAAAAAAAATAATAATTTTACACCCATTACCTATTTAAACTTGTGCATTTAAAATAAAAATGTATTATTGCATGCAATATATAATATATATTAAATTTAAAACTTATAATAATATGGACACTTGACATATTTTAGTAATTGCTAATTATTATTAACACATATAAGGTAATTCATCAAACACGCTCATTCCCATTATTTCCTTTAATAAAATATGTATTTAAATTTTGATTATTGGAATTTTTAAGTATACTTAAATACAAGGTTTTTAAGTTATTGTGATTTTTTAGTATACTACATGAAGATTGTCCTACGGAGGTACAAACTTCTGTTTTTCTAATGAAAACACCTTTTTTAATGTAAACTATATTAAAACAGTATTAGAAACATTTAAAATTTATATTATATTGGATATAGAATTTATTATATATCGATTATTTTCACAAGTTTAAATTGTTAATATATATCAGAAAGACTTACAATTGAAAAAAATTGAAGGGGGACACTGGCACCCGCAGGCAAATTTGTTTTAAAACACAGAAAAAATATAAAAAAATTTTTATAGATATAGAATAAATAATTAGACTGCATTCTAATTTCCAGGTTCTTAAATGAAAAAACTAAATAAAATAATATATTTATATTAGTTATTGGTTAATTATAAACAAAGCAAATGTAAAATTTTTAATGAATTAAAGAGGATTTAAATTGTTATTAGTTTTAAAGAATAAATTAAAAATACACAAGTCTGCAGGCAAATGCATTTTAAGTAATTAAAAAAATATCACAAGTTATTTATATAAAAAAAAAAATTGAAGGGGGACACT